>JAULKM010171303.1:0-15673 GCA_032355605.1 Rubia tinctorum | reverse complement strand
AGAGATTCACCTATATGAAGTGTGAAGTGTAGCCGCTTCAATTAGCTCAGGCTTGGCTTTGTATGCACTCATGAATGGATAGGGACACATGGCTTGTATAGTGTTGGTTATAAGCTTTTGAGTTGTATTTGAACTTGTGTGTGGATTATCTTCAAGTGTTGAAATGGGTTTAAGGGTTCAATCTTTAGAGACACCCCGATTCTCGAATATTTAGAATGTGTACTTCACTAAGGTGAAAATTCAATCTTCAAGACATTTTCATTTATGCACTTGTTTGGTTTGGTTAGATTTTCTAAATCAAGGATAATACTTAAATGGGGGAGGGTTTTTGGTGTTTTATGAAATACAAAGTTATTTAAGTATAACTGAATTCGAGAAGGTGTAAACTCGGGAAGTTAAAACATGTTTGGTGGTGTGAATTGCACATTTGTATAAACTATCTACGAGTTTACAGTTGGTATGATAAGGATTAAAATTGTGTTGGTCAGAATTATGATGACTAATATGTCTTATCCTGATGTGGAAAGATGTATCATTTCCGAGTTCATTATAATTCTGTTGTGGTGGTGTGCATTGCCTAACTTCTCTTTATGGAAATTATTAGGATGATGTCACGATTCATTGAATGTGAGGGTGGAAAGATGCATTGTTTTCAGAATTCATCATAATTATGATAACTACGTATTCTGTATGAATGGTTTTATCTCCTCAGGACATCTATGGCAACTTGTAGCACCCGTGTAAGAAGTGCAACCACATGATTGAATGGTTGCATCTGTTCAGCACATCTCTTATATAAACATGTGTATGCATGCATTGTGACACAAGAGAAAACTAAGAATTTTCTAAGACATACATAACAACCAAAAACATAGTTACTCAAAAGTATTCTCCTGATTGAAGCCAAGAACATGAGAGATTCTCGATTGTTTTATACTCGAAGGGAATTCGTGTACCCAGGGCTGTAATAGGTTCGAATTACTCTTTAAGGAAAGCGTACCTAACGCGACTCACATTGATATCCAAGAAAACTTTACCACAATCATCCAAGATTGATTATAGCATTCCATTAGAATGAGTATTACGACAAGTTACTCCAACATAAATTTTTGTTTGGAGACGTTGACCACTGTCACCATTAATGTAACTAGAATTTTGATTGAAAATTGACTTTTACTTTATAAAGAAAGTGCGGCATACATTCCACTTTTAGATAACATAATGTTTGTTTTTTTAAACAAAGAGCCAACTCCTTCTCATTAAGGTGTAGAAATGGGTTACAATTTGTTTGATTGTAAGCACAATCACCATTGTTAGTCTATCCTACATTCAGGTGATAAACTTGTACTATTGTATCTTCTATTAAAATTTATGAACTGGTAGACTATAATATACCATACCTAAAATGGTAAAAGCATATATATATATATATATATATATATATATATATTACAAAGTGGGACAAAAATCCCACATGGCTGACTCACAAAGAGCGAGTGAGGTGAGCCACCCACTTGAGCTCTACAACTACTGTATTAGAGCTTGTGGAGCTTGTTCCACCCCAACCTGGTGTATAGAGACTTAGAACCATCACTTATTGGGGGAAGAACCTGAGTTGCGCTTGGTCAGTAACACAATGCCTTGCTTGCCTTAGTGTCTGAATGAAAGGTGTTCTATAGGATGAATTGGTCCCCCTATACGTGATTGCATCCTGCATTGTCGACCCAACCCACCAGACGAAAGTTAGTTCAAGCCGATGTCCCTACTCCAATAGTCAAATAAGCACACATTAGACTTGTCATTTCTATCTTATAAGTACAATGTTCTCGAACCCAAATCAAGTTTGACCTTCAAGATATGTTGGTGTATCTCAAAGTGTCCAAACTGACTGAAGTCTACTGATCTACTTTTTAACCTTAGAGGGTATCGTCAGAAGTATGTCATCTAAACAACTTTGACTGGGATTTCTGCTCACTAAACTCTTTAGAGAGTAGATGGGAAACTTACATGAATTTTCTGTATAAAATGGTCGCCTGAAAATCACAGTTGATAGAGTCTTCTAACTCTAATACTGGTCTAAACAAAAGTCTCATTTTGAGCCCGCTTTTCTTATCTAACTAAACAAAAGTTAAGCATAAACCAAAGCGTAAGCAAAAGGACCAAAGCACCCAAACCCAATGAACTTCACCCCGATCAATGTAAGGAAAACCCTGGCATAAGTTCAGCCCAAGTTGATGACCCGGTTCAGCAAAAATGAACCTACATCCATCCTGTTTCGTGGGGATTTGACCAACGGTTAATTTCCGCCATCTACGACGTTTCCCCCTGTCACTAATAAAGGAAAAACATTAGAATTTTCAACCTTACAACACTAGGGTCTGAGAAGAACTTCCGACCTCGTCGGCATCAACCCACCACCGTACGTAAAACTTGCACTGCCGATTGTCTTCATCGTCCTTGTCTACTCGAGAATTTGCACCTTCTTCGGACCTTCCATGGTCCATCTCTCCGGGAGGACATGCATTTATGCTATTCTTTAGCAATCTATTGCACCGTTTCACCTAGACTCTGACAAAGTTCAGCTCCTTCTCTCCGCAACAATGATTTGTGTGAACTTCCTTTGTAGCTCTGCTTCTTGGTCAGAGTTTTGGTACGTTGGCCCCTCACCAGCCATCTTTAGATTTACAATAGCTACAACTAAATAGGAAAATAACAAAACAAAAGTGAAAGGGGGTGTATCCACAATTACGCCGTCGACCTCGTCAGAATGCGATCGCCACGTTGTACAACCATGGCCTTGCTGGATGGCGCCGGTGGATACCTCCGCTGACCACTTGAGACCGGCAATGATCTTTTTGGAAAGTTGTTCCTCTTGCTGGAAAGTTGTTGACCTCATTGGGATCTCGCTGGAGTCTCACCGCAACACCGGATCTGTTTGTGGGCAGCACATCTCTAGCCCATTAGGCCATGTTGGAGAGAAGGGTTGTCGGAGATGATCAGATACTTGTCGTCTTCACCGTCAGAGATGGGTGGTGCGCTCATTGGCCGTCAGAAGCTCGGATCTGGTGCCCGGTCAGGTTGCTGCTCATCGTGGCCGGTTTGAACATTTTATGGAGAGCTCCGTAGCTCACATTTTATTTTGTGTCGATCAGCTCGTTCACCGGCCGGCTTCCGCTTCAGATATGGTTGCCCTTCGCTGCCCTTTGCCGGGGTTCATTTTGCTCACCAGAGAGATGCGATGATGGCAACTCCCGAAAAGGGTGGTTCGCAACCGTTCCCCCACCTAGATCTACAACCTAAGACTAACTAAGAGTACTAAACAACAAGAAAGGGGACAGTGGGGAGGCTGCCGGCCTGCCGATGGCGGCGACAGCCACCCTAGTGTTAGGGTTTAGGGAGAGGATTTTGGCGAGAAAGACTTTTTAGTGAGAGATAACATAATGTATTTGGAGTACCTATTCTACATATGAGTACCTATTCTATATATTGTAGTATTGAATTTGATCCATTCTTATATTCTTCAAATATTTTTGTTTACTTTTTCATGTACATCTAATTATAAAGTGTTGTTTTAAATCAACTAAGTGTAAGATGGATCATTTTATAATTAGTTTAATTAATATGGTGACATGATATTTGTAATGAGTAGATCAATTCTAATGATGTATCTAAAATTATAAAAACCTAAAACAAATCTCAAGACACTAATTAAAGTGTCCCAATAAATCTCTATTAGAACGCTTTCACTCATATGATGTTTCTAAAAAGTCCATGCGAGTCCCTATAAATCTCGAGTCGCTGTATTAAGTGACTCTAAAGAGAAGACATAAGTTTATTTTTATACGTCCTATTATATTAGGTCATTTATAATGTTCTGATAACATATGTATTGGAACGTTTAATTTATAAGTGTCATAATATACATTTATGAGAACACTCATATATATCCCAATAATTTTAATATTGAATCTCTTTGTAACGTACTAATTATATACAGGGACACTTTTAATACGTGTCACGCAATATTGTTACATTTAATTTTATAAACGTCTTAATATATGTGTCTTAATAGGCCCCTTTTGTTGTTAAACTTTTTATTCTTTCCGCTCAATTTTCTTTACATATTTCAACTTTAAAAAAAAACTTAAGACTAATGCCACAAACATAAAAAAAATATTCTGCCGGTACCAGAAAATGGAGGCCTAATATCGCACAAATAACCAAATCACCAATTATCGCAAAGTATTATTTTAAATTGTCTAACTGTTAAATGAGATGATTTCATAATCAATTAAATAATTTTATGCTTATTTTTATTTAATGCAATAAAATTTTATAATTTTAAAAGAAATCAGAAAATATATTAAAATATAAATAGTTTTATAATATAACATTAGAAGTTGTTCGAAATGATGTTTGCATAACTGATTTATCCATTAGAATATGAACTTACAGGAGACACATCTATTTTATAATTTTAACATACAAAAACAATTCCCCTTAAATAAATAATTTTCTAAGAATATACGAACCAATCTTTAATATTAAGTATATTTTACTAATATTGGATAATTTATCATAACACACAATTTTATTTCCACAAAGTCTTGTTTAGTTCGACTGACCGTTAGACAGGGTCATTTCATAGTTGATGTAACTGATAAGACAATTTGATGTTTATTTTTATTAATTACAATGAACACTCCTATAACTTTGAAAAACTTTTAAAATGTCTCATCGTGTATAAATAATTATATTTATTATAACGAGATCTTTAATAATTGGTTTAACCGTTAGCCGGTCTAATACTGACTTTATCTTTTATTTCTCTCTGAATGAATATGGAGTAAATGTTAAAAATTAAAAGAAATGAAGATAAAAATTTTGGGTTGCATGAATCGGGTTATAAAATTTATAACTATTACACGGTTCATAATAAATTTTTAATATTGCAACTAAGACATTTTACATTTTATTATTTTATTTAAACTCCGTCTTTCCATAAACCTATGGAAAGACGATTTTCCCATGATTTTACCAAATTTTAATTAGAATATGAAACTCAACCTTTGATATTAAGTGCATTTCACTAAATTTGGTTGGTTAATCCATTGGAACTGCTTTTGAAATATTGGTCATTTAAAAATAATTTTGTTAATATTATCTGTATATGATCACTACCACACTTCTAATGGTTATTAACAAATTCATTCAATGTAATATTACTGATTCGTAAAATAATGAAGAACCTATTAGGATATAATGTCATGCATGTGAAGTATATTGCAGAGTGAATTTAGTTAGTCACCTTTGATATCTGATGAACGAGATGTTGGTCATCCGTGGTGCCAAACTGGTGAATAAGAGATCCAAAGAGAATGGCCATGATAGGCTGCCCCATCCCATTCACTATAGAGCAGACTGAGCCCAGAAGCATCAACAGTTTATCAACTCCATCTCCATATATCAGAACCGAATAAGTACTGCCACTACTGATCATATTCTCAACTTCTGCAAACTCTGCGGTGTTCTCCATGCCATCTTCAGTGAAATGTCTTGTTGAAATATAACGGAAGAAGGTGCATGATAGCATTAAATATAGTAGCTGGTGTCTGCCCGATCAATTGATGCACGACTGATTATTACTAAATGTGGTTCAGCCGAGCATTCAATGCATGAGATAAGGCCAATAATTCTAGATAACCAAAAGCACTGTAAAAATCATGTTCTTTAAGAGTAAAGAGGATGTGAAATTGCAAGTGATGGGTCAACAAGAATAGTGATATTTAGAAAAGAGTTATACATAGTGCTAACGAATTTACTTTCTTTATACTCTTTCCGTCCCACCTCAAGTAGGACACTTTCTATTTTGGATTGTCCCACTCTAATTTGCTCAAACTGAAATTTGCCAAATTTAACAAGTTTGACCTAGAACGAAAAGTCCAAATTACTCTTTAAGTTGTGTGAAATTGTTGGGACATTGGGCTAATTAAAGAGTGATTAGGGTTTGAGGTTTGAGTTGTCCAGCCCACAACCTTAGGCATGCCCTGCCTTTTTCACTTCCCTATGTCATCATGTGATGATTGTGTCTTGAACAATTCAACAAACGCTCCCGTTTACGCACTCTCCAACGCTCCCTTTTACTCTCCATTTACTCCATCTCCAACACTCCATTTACTCTGATCTCTCTTTGAATCACTTTTAAAACCTCTAATAGTTGTTTCTCTTCCAAATCCGTAGCTCTCACTCACAACTGCTCTATTTTTCCTCTGAAAACTGAACGGTAATGAACTCGTTTTTGAAGAAAACCCTCGTTTTGATTTTGTTTTTTTTATGAAAACCCTTGCTCTGAAATGTTTTTTTATTAAAATCCTTAGTTTTATTCTGATTTTCCGACCGATCTGTATGATTATTGAACTTTTATGTAGAGTGGATAGTGGTTTTGGATGTGGGTTAGTTTACGACTTTTTAATGTGGTCCTTGGTTTTTGTTCTTCCGTTGTGTGTTATGTTTATGTGTTGTTTTTATGTGTTGTTTATCCTTTTTTCTATTTTTTCTCTCAAATCTGCAATTGTAATTTCTAGTTGTGTCCGATTTGATGTTTTTATGCTCTATTCAAGTAATTGTAAACCCATTTTTTCTTAAAACCGTTGTTTTGTTTATGGGTTTTCAACGATTTTCATGATTCTAGACCTTTTAAATCGTGTGGATATTGGTTATCAATAAGGATTGATGTTTTTTGTGACCTTAGTTCAAGGTTTATGCTATTGACATGTTTTTTGTGTTCATCTTTTCAAGTCTGTATGTTTTACGGCTTCAAATTTATATATGAATGACATAAATGTGTTTTTTGTACCTCAATGAACTCTGTGTCCATTAATTTTCTGCAATATATGTCTAACTCCATGCGCATGTCCCTTTCCTTGTTCTAAATCTGGCCATATTGGTGCTTTTAATTTGGGTTGCCCCGACTCTACTCCTTCTTCAGCATTTATAATTGTGTTCAACTCTGCGCTGTTTGATTGAGTTTAACTCTTCCCAAGTTGGACCGAGTATAACTCTATTTAAGTAGTTGTTTAACTCTGTCTTCATTTGTTTCATCGTGACTATCTTGTTTTCTTCTGTGCTTGTCTGGAGTTTTGTCCCATTCTGTCAGTGTATTGTCCATTATTTTATATTTTTTCTACGATTACATATCCACAACCTATTATCCTCATAATGGGAAGCCGTGAAGGGGTTGAGGTTGGGCATGTAACCACTGGCCCTAGCCAACCCTCGACAGTCACTGATAAGACCCCATCTGATGTTCACCACTACTCAAAGCCAGATTTTGACTCCCTGTGCTGGAGCGATACCTGTTCTTAAATACCAATTGAAACTCACTTCAGTCTCATTCATTTTTCTGAATGACATGTGGACTCAGATGATTCTGAGCCTTGGTTTGAATGGCCAAAAACTGTACGCCGTGATGAGTCTGAAAGCCCTGAGTTACCCATTGACATTGAGCCCGCAAAGTATCACAGCGTGAAGTTCAGTGAACCCTTGTTCTATGAGACTGGTTCATGTTATTTACTGAAAATTGGCCTAAGAGGGAGAGGTCTAAGAGGAATTTCCAATATGACATTTGTGATATGTCTGCTATGAAAGTCGATGGTTGGGTTTGCCCCAAAGAGAATAAAGCAGAGGAAAGCAAGGCTGCCAAATCAGGTTGTATCTTTCCTTAACTCCAGGTTGTATCTTTCCTTAACTTGAGTATTATTTACATTGTTGAATGTTTTCTATCATTTGTCTCGTCACTAGTTGACAAATTAGTTTTGCCTCAATGCAGGTCCAAACTGATTTGGATGCTGAAATTGCTGGCTATGCCTCTAAATTGGATGATGTTGAGCCGTAGCCCTATGGGCAGGGGTAACTTCATATTGGGGGATAATGCTTAATGCTTCCGATTAGTTAATTCTTGAATGTTTTAATTGTGGGCTGTTTGAAACTATAGACTGTTTGAAACTATGGACTTCGTTAATTTTGGATTGTTTGAAACTATGGACTTCGTTAATTCTGGATTGTTTTATTGAATCATATTGTGTTGATTATTGTGCTATGTCAATAATTTTTTTAGAATTATTGATTGTTTAAATGGAGCTCTTAAAATTTGTGAGCCATAAGTGTAAAAATAATATGCAGCTAATGGCATTGTCTATTATCTTGTTGAAATTAGCGGGCATCTCAAAAAGTATCACAGTCATGCATGTAATGTGTTCATAACCTGATTAGTAAACAATCGATGATGGAGCTGTAATGCATGGGCTACTTTATATGCAACCATGTCTTTTGGTTTTAAAACCATTAAGATCTTGGCAGGGCATATTGATATAAAACCATGTATTTTTGGTTCTTAAACCATTAACATTTTGGTGAGGCCTAGATATGATTGAAAATCAGCCTGATATTGTAATGATTCTAGTCCAAGCTGCAGCTTATAATGATAATAATTCATATTGTACTGCATAGATGCAACCATATTTTGATTAACGAAACATTAGGATGGCATCTAAATGTGATTTGTACTTCATTGTGGGTAGTTTGTATTGTGTGCTCAATCATTTATTGCATTAAGTTTCTGATTTCAGTTTTAACATTCTAAACTTGGGGTTTAAAACTAATCATATTGCATCAAAACATTTTTAGATACTCCATTTAAATAACATCTGCATTAGCTTTTACATATTACACAAAAAGGGAAACTGATGTCCCTATATTACAAAAGGTTGCTCTATAAATATGTCTATGAAAACCAAAATGCATGTTTACCCTAGAAAACTTATTTCCAGAAGGACAACCCTCCAAAATATTTTGTTGCATCACTTACCCTGCCATCACCATGCTCAGTAGTAGATCATGAACCATCCATGTCCTCCCAATTGCACCAGATCCTCCAAACACTATCACAAGACTAACCCTCTAGCACCAATTTTTGGGGGTCTAAAAAACCGGTGCCTATGTAGCAGGTGAAACATTTTCACTAGTTTTTGAAAAACCAGTGCCAGATTTAGCACCAATTTTTTAAAACCAGTGCTAAATTGGCACCAATTTTCATGTTAGCACCGGTTTAAAAAATCGGTGCTAAATTTAGCATCGGTTTTTTTTTGCACCAGTTTTTTGAAAACCGGTGTTAAAATTGTCGACGGTTTTTTATTTGAAATTGCTATTGGGCGCTAACTGCAGCTGCGCGCAGCTTCTCGATTAGTTCCGTTTGGCAAAAACAGAACTAGAATTGGGAACTGACCGTAGCTGTGCGCAACTGTTCTATTAGTTTGATTTGGGAAAAATAACACTAGAATTGGGTGTTGCGCGCAACTGCTCTATTAGTTCGATTTGGAAAAAAATAACACTAGAATTGGGCACTGACTGCAGTCGCGCGCAACAGCTCTAATACTTCACTACAAACAGTAAAACAGTCTAACAACATATATATGGCCACATTATAAAACATTTACACAAAATGTATGATACAAAATTAATAATCCGTGGGACTAAACATAAATATCCCAAACAAAACTATCTATGAGACTAAACATAACTTTAGGTTAAACTAGGAATTAAATCATGTTGCATATACACATCAAATCACAAGGCTAATTCACACATCTATGGCCCTCAGAAATTCTAATTATGTTTCACATGTTACTTGACATGTACTCACCCTGGCATATGCTAACGATTTGGGTAACTTTGCTTGGACTCCCTTGCCTTCTGTGTGAACACTTGCATCCATCAAAATGAGCAAGTTCTTGAACAAAACTTCCATTGCAATTTGGACATAAAAGGTCACGATTACGGAGCCGTATTGGTTGGCAGCATCGGTGGCACCAATGTGTATTTCCGCCCAAATGTACAAAATCAGTTGCCCAATGGAATGTTGATCATGAATACAGTTTATACTCAACTAGTTGACCCTTTCATAGCCGATACCAGATCTTTTTCTTCTTTATAGTTGAAAGCATCGTTGGACCCCAATTTGTTCTTCAACAAGTCAACCTTTCATGAAACAAAAGAAAGAAGTAAATAACAGCAAACACCAGTTAGATTAATGAGGTTTAGGCCTTGGAGTTGAAACCTTTTCATTGTGTAACCACCGTAAAACAATATGCACAAGCCTAGTAAAATGATTGTTGAAAGCCATAAACGAGAATATAAAAAAAATTTAGATCTGACATAGCATTTTCCCAAAAATATATCAAGGTCACAATAGGTTAAGGTCATCAAGAGTTTTTGGTAAATTATGTAGATATAAACATAAGGGATCTTATCGACAAAAACATGCACAATAAGGATGCTCATTGATTGCATACACACTCACAAACAAAGAACTTTACACGCGCTTGATAGTTGTATGTGTCAACCTTTAAACTGTTATCTTATGGATATCTTCTTGGATGAAGTTTGTTCAAATTTGGACTTCTTGGATACATTAATTCTTGAAGGAAATAATGCAAAACTTTTGAAGATTGATTGAATTAATGTTAGGTTAGGACACAGTGAGGGTAGAAAAGAAACACTCACCGACCTTCTCCTGGCTTCCAGAACTTCCAACCAAATAGCAGTCGATCGACTTTGCAAATTGCCCAACGAGCTGACCAACAGCCCCAGAAGCTGTAGATACATAGACACACTTATCTTTCTTAGGAGAATAAACCTTTAAAAATCCCGCATGTGCAGTTGTGTCGGGCATACATGTCGGAAATTCATAATGAATTATGCAAGCTTGATGATCACATTTCACTCTTCAAGCAAAGCATGAAGGACACAATCACACAGTACTATCCTAGTACAGGTAAAGAAAAACACCTTACCAAGTATTCCGGTATAGTAGGACAATGGAACATCTGTGTGTTGAATCTTAAAGTGAGTGAACTGAGCAGGTTTAAGGATACTATAGTCTTCCCAAACAGTAAAGCCCCAAACAAGATCACCATTGTCAAAGTTTGGATGCGTAGCTTTCCAAAACTTTAGCAACTCCATATCCATCTATAGACTAAACCAAAGAAAAATTCATGAACCTATGATTCTGGTGGCTTCATTGATATATGTTGTCAAAACTTGATCAATCAAAAAAGATGACCAATTTACACAAAGATGAATTTGGTGGCAATCAAACTTTCAACATAACCTTTGGTATAGAAGCACCAAATTTCAACCGATGCGCCAAAACCCGATTCCCATTTATCTCAAAGTATATCCAAAGAAAAGAGACTACTTTATCATTTCCCTTTATGAATCAATTATCAAAATACAAACACCTTCCACTAGTATTACCAATCACCAACCAGACAGTAGATCAAACGGACCCAGAAAAACTACAAATTGTCAAATTCTAGTGTCCAAACATATGAGACACCACAAAAAGCAAACAACAGTAGATTCATCTTGAAAACGTACCCGCTCAATAGTTCATATGTCAACTTTTAAACCGTTAGCTTATACACAGAACTTTTCTTTGTTCATCAGGGGGCAAGTTGATAAGTTGTGAGAGCCAAGTACTCATCAACGACGATGGAACCCTACACTAGCGGAAAAAAAACAAAGCAAAAAATAGGGCTGTTTCTCCGACGGTGGAACCTTCCAGCAACGATGGAACCCTCCAGCTCATCGGCGTGAATGCGCAGGCCACCGTCCCCAAAACCCCATCGAACGGCTCCTTGTCTTCGTGATTCTGCGATGGTGGAGGGCCGGTGGTGGAAGGCCGATGATAGTGGTTGTGCGATGGTGGAGGGCGGTGGTGGAGGGCTGATGGTGTGATGGCCGATGGCGGAGGGTGGTGGTGAAGGGCTTCATGAAGGTGGGAGGAGGGGTGATCCAGGGTAAGGGTGAGGGTGAGGGCTGAACAATATGTTTGACGCCACAGTGTATAAATTTTAATAAATATTAAAAATAAATATATTTTTATGACAACTATTTATAATATAACATTATAAATATAAATTTTATAATATAACATTAATACGGAGTATTGGGTTTTAAAGCCTTAAGAATGTTTAATAAGAAGGTGAGAAAATTCTAAGTATGGAACACAACTAAGTTATTAGTGTTTCTATATAGAACATGTAAATGTTGATCGCTGATTACTTAAAGTGAACTTCGTTCTTAGTGTTTATGTATGGAAAGTCATGTAATAGTATTCGTTGAGTAGTTAAACTCAAACTTTTTTGCACTTAGATCCTTCCAAGTAATTTGGAATTGTTGAATCACAAAATTGGCGACACCAAAATTCAATTGAATAATTCACGATTGCAACTTTGCGATTTGGGCATGTGTGGGTGAATGGAAGGACCTCGAAAGTCAACATTGATTACTTGTACACAATTTCGGAAAATTATATTGTGGTCCAAAATTGTGTTTCCCCATTATCCATTGCTCCAAACTACATGATTTTTGTTATTCTCACCTCAATATAAAAATCTTAAATAATATTATTTTTTGGTGAATTGTTCAAAAGCGCTAGTAGATGTTCTAGAATAACTTATAGTTGATTACATAGAAGCAAGGAGGAGAAATCGAAAAATATTACGGATATGTTCTTGTGCCTGATCGATGACAAATATTCCGTTACGGATTTGGAAAATAAAATGGGGGTGTTTAGGGAAGCACCACGTTCGAGCAGATTTAAATTTGGAGGTACGAGTAAAGTTTTTTACCTTTTGCACTTAGGTCCCTCCAAGAAATTTGGAATTGTCGAATCACGAAATTGGCGACACCAAAATTAAATTGAATAATATACGATTGCAATTTTATGATTTGGGCATGTATGGATAAATGGAAGGGCCTCAAAAGTCAACATTGATTACTTGTACATAATTTTGGAAAATTACACCGTGGCCCAAAATTGTGTTTCCCCTTTATCCATTGCTCCAAAATACATTATTTTTGTTATTCTCACCTAAAAATAAAAATATTGAATAATTTATTTTTTGATTAATTGTGGGAAAGTGCCAGTAGATGTTCTTTAGTAACTTAGAAATGATTACATAGAAGTAAGGAAGAGAAATCAGAAATGATTACAAATATTCTCTTGTCCCCAATCAATGAAAAATATTCCCTTACGGATTTGGAAAATAAAATGGGGGTGTATAGGGAAGCACGACGTTCGAGCAGATTTCAATTTGGAGTTACGAGTAAAGTTTTTACCTTTTGCACTTAGGTCCCACCAAGAAATTTGGAATTCTCGAATCACAAAATTAGCAACACCAAAATTCAATTTAATAATATAAGATTGCGACTTTGCGATTTGGGCATGTATGAGTGAATGGAAGGACCTCAAAAGTCAACATTGATTACTTGTACACAATTTTGGAAAAATACAATGTTGCCCAAAATTGTGTTTTCATATTATCCATTGCTTTAAAATACATTATTTTTGTTATTCAAACATTTATATTCTTATTTATATTAGGTCAATAAAGGTTGATCGTTGACTAATTTAAATCAACCTAGTTATAGTTAAAGTCAACAAAAGAAGTGAACGATTTTGAAAGTCAAGAAACAGATAATTTAGCTTA
Source organism: Rubia tinctorum (assembly GCA_032355605.1). Lineage (NCBI taxonomy): Eukaryota > Viridiplantae > Streptophyta > Magnoliopsida > Gentianales > Rubiaceae > Rubia > Rubia tinctorum. The sequence continues at coordinate 2,120 of JAULKM010171303.1, read as the reverse complement.
GAGTGGTTGCGCGCAGCTGCGCGAATCTCATAATATTTTTGGCAATAATTTAAAAAGTTTTTTGCAATTTTTTTGAAATTTTGGCGGGAAGATTGAAAATTTTAAATATTTAGCTTAGAGCGGCTGCGAGCAGCTGCGCTTATCGCACGAATTTTTTGGCAATTTTTTGAAATTTTTGGTGGGAAAATTGAATTTGTAAAATATGTAGCTTAGAGAGGTTGCGCACAGCTGCGCCTATTTCATGAAATTTTTGGAAAAAAATTAAATTTTTTGGCGAATTATTTGAATTTTTTTGCGGGAAGATTGAATTTTACAATTTTTAGCAATGGGTTTTTTAATTAACACGGGTTTTTTGAAAATCGGTGTTAATTAGCACCGATTTTTTAAAAATTAACACAGGTTTTCAAAACACTGGTGCTAATTTAACATCAATTTTTAAAAAGCGGTGTTAATTAAAAAAAATCCGTGCTAATTTAGCTGCGGTTTTCAAAGAATTGGTGCTAATTTTAAATAAAATCGGTGCCAAAAAACTTGTGCTAAAGGGGTGTCTCTGTGGTAGTGAAATAACCCCTTACAATTTCTGAATCAGCAATTAGATTGTGTGGTAGTTGGCCTAATCTCCTCAATCTGTCTTTTCCCATGTGTGGTAACTTAAAATTGTTTCCCCCTCTACATTTCATAATTTCCAGCATGACATTCTGAAGGGAAAGGAAAACGAGGTCCATTTTTCTAGTGTCTTCTCTAGAAAATGCATTAGTTATAGCTTCTAATAAACATTCTAGGTTCATTTGAGGGTTTGGTGTTGTAAGATTTGGATAGAAGCAAAAAAAACCCAAGTCTAGGATGTTTAAATCAGGGTTTTGTGTTGGTTGACACACCATGGTAAGGTGGAATCCATCTGAATGAGATGCAGCTAGGAATTCCGAATCATTTGCTAAAATGTGGGACGACTATGGTGCCTAGATCTTCCAGTCACAGTTTCACCATTTGCTATTTGCTGCTTCACCCTTGCCCACAAGAGGCTGATGGTGCAGATTGACACCCCATATCGAGCTGCTGCTTCTAGCCTCTTGTTGTGGCAATGAATGCAATTTTATTGATTTTGAGCAAGAAATTGTGATAATTGTAGCCTTTCCTCCTCGGTTAAGTTGCAACCGACCACCACAACCCTTAATCAGCAACAAAAAGGCTAAATGAAGAAAAAAAGAGGGACACGAGTTAAACTAAAGGCCAGTTCAGTTTGGAACAGTCCGGAATTTTAATTCCGAGAGCCTACTGATGGAATTTATGACAGGGAAAAAGAATGTCTGCTTGCGTTTATATAGAAGTCCTGTAGGTTTACTTTTTGTACCTTCAAATTTTTTGGTTCTAGAATTTGTAAGTTTTAATTCTGTTAGATTTTATGTTTTGGCTTTGTAATTTGAAATTATGGCTCCAAAATTTGTTATTCTGGTGGGAAAGATTACAACCTAATTGGCTTTTAGTTTGGGTCAAAAATACTGTTCGGTGACACTGTTCACTGTTCACTGTTCAGTATATGTTATTTTCATCAGTTTTTTAGTAAGTTTTAAGGTACTTTTTTAATGTTAAAAAGTAACTCCATAATTTCTCTTTCTACAATATAAGCTAAGACGGAGGGAGTATAAATTTTACCTATATATTTAAAAATATATTTAAGTAACAATTTTATAATTTCTGATATTGTTAGATTCATTATCACCAAAACAATTAATGCTACTGGTCCTGTGATAGGGTTGCCAGCAGAGCTCCCCGTCTGTTAACATGGGAGATTGACCGAAAAAGGGTTAAACTCAAATGTATGAAAGAAATGATAATTTGCTCTAGTTAGCAGCATGTTTACTACCTTGTCTGCGTTCCTTTGGTTTCTCTCATTGATGGTAATCGTTCTAAATTAATCACCTTTGTTGATGTAACTGTGATTTTAGTCGTTGATGATGTTTTCTATGTCTTTGTGCATGTGTTTTTATTTGGTGGGTAACAATTGAAGTGAAACCTGCAAAAGTCAGGATTGTGGGAAAGATTGTGAGCCACATTGATAATTAGTCCAACCCATTCTAATTCATCACAAAGCTAAGAAACTTCATCAATCAACAATCATA
>JAULKM010171294.1:0-15674 GCA_032355605.1 Rubia tinctorum | reverse complement strand
AACCTGCCGCAAATCTGCTTCTTCACTTGATTTGCTGACTGTGTTCCAACATGGTAAGTTTCTTCTTCTTTACCATATGTTCACAAATTGCCAATCAATTAAAATCATTAGCCACACGTGTCTTTACCAACTCTCCATAATTAAATTCTTCACACGTGACTTTACATGTATTAATCAGTGAGTACCTTAATTTAGATTGTGTGTCTTTAATTAAAATCCCCTTCAAAGTTATGTGTGCATGCTATCATCACTATTTCAGTGTCTTCGGGTTGGGATTAAATGTTGATTTGGCTTTGTCTTGGCAAAGGACAATTTTATATTAGTGATGTATAGAGTAGTAGTTGTAATTTTAATTTGAATTAAAGTTGTATTTTTTAACTTTGAATATTATATTATGTTATTTAAACATTATATTTTCTGAAAGTCTTGTTTAGATCGACTAACAGATAGACATGATCATTTTATAATTTTATGTATGTTTTTATTTATTGTAACGAGATTCCTATAATTTTGAAAAAAAAATTAAAATGCATCGCAGTGTATAAATAATTATAATTTGACCCTAAAATTTATTGAAGCGATATCATTAATCGGTCTAGCAAGAAATAGGAATTCCTATGTATTATATATATTGTGCTATATATTAAACAATATCTTATGATGCGTGTTTAGTTAAAATTTACTATATTCAATTTGAAAGCAAAATGTCTAAGTTAAAAAGTATTAAAACTGTTCCAATTTGTTTTTGAAAAATGGCATTTTTAAAGTTCAGTCCGTCGGCCGATTTTTTTTTTAAAGCCTTGTATGATAGACATATTCCCGTTTTAAATGATATTTAAATAATTAGACCTTAGTTTTCTTCAACAAAATTTTGTATTGGAATGCGATTTCCCCTTTGTCTTGATCACTGGAAATTGTTTCTTAAAGTGGTCATAATTTTTTATATTTCATATAATTCCTAATACTAGTTACCTCCCGCTTTTGAATTGCTTAATTACTTATCTTATAGCAATTTTAAACAGGAAAAGAGGCATATTATAAGCGTGTAAGTAGATGATAAATAAATAGGAAAAAAGTTTATAAAGTAAATAATGACTCTACGCTATTTAATTAGTGGCTTGCTCTTGTTTGGGGAAAAATTAGGAATAAAATAATTATTGCTAATATTTTCGATTCATTAGTATTAGTTTTAGTGTTAGTGTTAGTGTGTGTATGTCAATGTGTGTGTTCATGTATTGGTGTGTTAGTGTGTATTTTTGGATGACGGTTCAGTTGAGGTCAAATTGTAATATTCTCTTTTGTTCTGTTTAATTATTGTTTGTATGATGAGAAAATCTCTTGTTAAAATGAAGAACGACCAGATCAATCATAATTTTATTTATTTTTAAAATGCATGTAACCGCTTTCAAAATTAAAACTTAGAAAAATGTAAGCCGAAACATAATTATAAATTTTCATTTATCATTAATTATAAGACAATCAAAAGAAATTACATCACACAACAATTAAAGACGGGTTAGTTATGGATGGGTAGAGAAAACACCCAATGGTGAAACTCATCTAATCACCGTCCCACACTCAATTATTCTTAATCCAAGTCAGTGGGAAACCCTAAATATAACATGAATATTTCTCACCAAAGCAAGCAGCTGTGTCCAGCTCCAATGTCTTCCTTCTCAGCTCCATTTTCTTGCGCGGCCGCGAGTCTTCCGCCGCCGACCGACGCTCTGTTAATTCAGCCACCCATTATCAGAACTCCTGGTTCCGCCACTGACAACAATGGTACTCCTATTATGGACCATTTCCTTCTCCGAAAGATGATAAAGAAAGGATTGTACTTTGAAGTGTGTGTATTAAACCTGAGAACCTGTCCATTTATATAGCCAAATTAAGGTATTCTTTTGAGCAATTTGGATAATATTATAAGTGAAAATGTTTATTAAATCACACAACTTCATGATTGCAGCCTAGCACTGAGCAATTTTACTAATTTTATACACTCCTTCTTACATGTTCTTTGGAGAATATCTGAGCAGATCTAATTTGATTTGATTTGATTTGAGTTGAGTTGAACTGAACTGAAATTAAATAAACTAAAAATAAGTGTGTTAAAAAAGTAAATAAGCAATTTAGATTGAGACGGGGAGTATCTTCTTTTCATAAATTTATGGAAAGATGAGATTTAATTTTTTTTTTAAATAGTTGTAATGTTAAAATTTTATGATGCAATGTGCAATAGTTATGAGTATATGACTCAATTAATGCAACTAGAAAATTTTGTCTTCATTTTTTCTAATTTATAGTTTAAACATTGATTTTTCTATAATTTATTGAAATATCGTTTTTCAAGAGACAACCTCAACGAAAATAGAGTTGCGCATTTATTAGGCTGCATAGCTACTACTCCCTTAGTTCCAGACTCACATCTCTATTTGCACTTCTACTTTTTTTACACGATTATTTATCAATGTTTGACCGCATATATGAATAGATATATGAACAATAGTATTGGCGTATATGATATTGTTCAATTCGTTGTTACAAGTAGTTTCTAAATATCAAACTTTCGTTTGTCTTTATTATACTTAGATAAATATACTAATGGTCAAACATGTTTTTTAAACAGTGTGATAGAGATTGCAGTGCAAATAGAGGTGGGAAAGATGGAATATCTAATTTCTTTCCTTAATGTCACATAAATTAAAGTAAAGCGAGTCACATACTCAATGATATCCACTCATTTCGAAAGTTAACTAAAGCATATCACTAGTTTATTACAAAATTGTTTTTTCGCAACATATTATCTTTTACCATTTTCTGGTCCCTGAAAACAAAATCACGTTTGTTTAGTACCCTACATATTTAAAGTGAAATTTTCAGTTCTCAAAATCAGATTTTTGATGGTTTTCATCTTTTGATCCCAAAAATATTTTCTATGGTTAGGGGTATTTTTGTAATTTAACTTATTAAAATAGCAAAAATAACAAAAATTGAAAAGAAAATTAGCAGAAATAGAAAATCAGTCCCCCGCTGCCCCCTTCTCCGGTCGGATTTTCCTTGCCACATCCCCATTCATATGTTCGAAGCATCCTCGTCGCCATCCGGATTTTCATCATCGCCGTCCCCTTCACCGGTTCTAGGGTTCGCCACCTCGGGATGATAGAGTTATTAAGAAATGATACTGGATCGGGAATCATCGCGGAGCTAGAAAGGGAGAGCTAGATTGGGGTTCACTGGCACTAGGGTTCGTTGGATGGCGTCGATCAGACGAAGTCAGCGGCGGTGGTGGTGGTGGCGGAGCGAGGTGGTGGACGCGTGTGATGGGCGCGTGCATTATGGAAGAAGAAGACGTGTGTGACTTACGCGTGACCTGAGGCTGCGGCGGACGTCGACGACGGCGTTTAACGGCGACAGGATGAGGTTTAATTTTTGCTATTTTAATAAGTGAAATTACAAAAAATACCCTTAACCATATAAAAAAGAATATATTTTTGGGGGACCAAAAGATGAAAACCACCCAAAATCTGATTTTGGGAACCAAAAATTTCACTTTAAATATGTATGATATTGAACAAACGTGATTTTGCTCTCGAGTGCCAAAAGATGATAAAAGATGGTATGTTGGGGGAAAAAACAATTTAATCGTCTTAAAATTCCAACCGCATTCGGTCGTCTTTTCTGTACATATTCTTCTCCTTTTCATATTGTTCTTTATTTTAGCATTCTAATTCACCAAAAGATTTTAAAATATCCACATATTAAGAAAACGAGCATTTAAATCAAGATAACTTGTTTATTATAAATTTCATGGCGGGGGGTTTTCTTCATTGGAAAAAAAATATTACTCCATTTTCTTTTACCATATGTATTCTTCTATATTTTTTGGTTCATAAAAATTAGTTCTTTTCATTTCCACTATTTTTCCTTCATACATTTATAAATTGATCACTTTTTTCTTGCGTTTCGTAAATTTTAGATTGATGAACAATATAGTGAGACAATTGAAGTAACATGAGCTACTATATACTCAATTCTTAAAAGTTTGCAAATTAGTATTTCCGATTTAAAATTTAAAATTCGAAACTCTAAGCTTAATTGATCAATTTAAAATTTAACATTAAAAATTTCAAGCAAACTAACCTGATATTTTTAACTTGTGACCTCAGATCGACAAAAATAACTTTGTACCATCCTGCTGTGATCTATGTGAGAATAATGGTACTCCTCCGTAATATTTCAAAGTGTAATTTAACTTTATTTAGGTAAAACTTGTTAACTTTAATCATAAAATTGAATTAGTGTGTAACTACAAATATTATTGGGTGATACATTGTTAGATTTGTCATAACATATATTTTCAAAATATCAACTTTTCACAAATTTTAGTTATGCCTAATAGTAAAAGATATTAAGTATCAAATATTTTTTAATTCAACTAATGAAATTCAAATTGTAAATTGAAAGTTGGAAGTAATTAAATCACATTTAGTATCAATAATTGCATAGATTCTTTTAGGTTAATGCTGAGCATTTTTGTCGTCAGATAACTGAAAATGCTGGGTGTTTTCTTTAGTACCTCTTAAGAATGCTTATTAAATAGTAAAGATTCCATATGTCAATATTTTTTTTTAAAATAAAAGTGTTTCTTTAGTACCAAAAACCACATAGATGTTGGGAATCTAAAAGTTAATTAAATACAGCCGCAATTGGATCGTCAATCCAATAACGTGTCAGGAATATCCAGTATTGCTAAAACAGGCTTGGTGAGGGTGGGAGGTGTGGGCTATCTAACAACTATTATCATGCAAATCACAAGAGAATAAACTATGTAAACTAGCACTTGGAGAGTATTTGCGTAACATGATCAATGTTATTTCGATCCTCGATTCATCACATACAAGAACTACAAGCCTATTCTAGTGCATGGTGAGGTCGATGGTCAATACTTCCCCATACCTATCACGTAGAGTGTGCATGTAATCTTCTATCGGCACTGCCTCCATAATTAGGGGAGTGCAACAACGGGTCTGCCTACTGTGCAGATCTGAATCTCCCACATACGATTACGTCCCGGACACTACACCATGAATGCCTTAGGCCCACAAAGACAATGGGAGTGAAGCATCTTATAGATAGCTCTAGGGTTGCGTAACACTAACCCTAGTTTGCTACTAATACTATATCTATATGTAACTCTTTGGACCAACTCACCGGCTAACTAGTTGTATAGTAGATCGTACGTTAATTCGGCAACCCACGTGCAAACACCCATATATTTTTGAACTATCATTACTCCAAACACGTCTATATTTTCTTCTCCGGGGGATGTCAATAAGTGCGCCAACATGGGAGGTTTGAGAGGCTTGCCACTATCTCTCCGTCTCTCCCTTACCCTTATTACAGCCGCCTCTTCTCTTCCAATGATGAAATGGTATAAAAGTAAATTCCCTTTACTTTTTTTTCCAACCCCTACTCTTTTCATCTCATTAAAAATATTTTATATACATTTTTATGATATCAAGCACGTATTTTTGTGATCATAAATGAGTAAAACTAAATCAATAAAATAAATCGACTAAACTGTAAACCGAACCTGCTGCACAATTATATGAATATGGTACTACTAATTTTATCATGTTTGGTTTCTAATTCCCAATCTTTTTTTTATATACTTACGAAAGATGTTCATAGTGTTTGTTTTAGTTAAAATCATTCATTGATGGTGAAATATATTCAACGGTAATTATAATTAGTGGAACTGAGAACCCTCAAATTTGAGTGCTGCTTATTTTAAAGGCCACTTTTTAATTTTTTAAATCATAAAAACTTACTAGTGACTTATAAAACAAGCACATGTACTTATTCGGTGAAGATGGCAATTCATTAACTTCAATCAAAATGAAGGAGAGGGGAAAGAGGCCACACACATTAGGAAGTACTAGAAAGAAAGGGAAATTACATGAAAGGAAGGTGGTACAAAAACAAAATGCAAAGAGGGAAATGACACCCAAATTCATCCAACTAGCTACTGATTCTTATATTTTCTTTCAACTAGTTGAGAATCCAACCCTTGACCGGCTGCTTAATCAGTAGTAGCCCAGGACATATCGTTCTCAAAGATCCAATGACAAACTTCGATCTTTCCAGGACCCGAACCCAATGCTGCAAAGGCTTCTTGGTCGGAGCCCCAAGAGGAAGTGTCTATATGGCATATAGCCACTCCACGGTTAATCCTCACCTTAGTAGCCAGGTCTAGTATTTCATCTTCATAAACCCTAACTTTTGGAACCGCGTGACAATAGTACACTAAGTAAGGATGTAGGGTTTGATGACAGACAACCATTTGGGTTGTTTTCCCGTCGTTAATGCCTTTCACAGACCCGATCAGAACATCGCCGTTAATGCCCTGAGTATTTTCCGTGGCTCTCACCTCAATATTCCGACCTCGGATTGATGTTGCGAAATCAATCATGTCTTCTCCGGATCTGACACACCGTTTTACCTCACCTACATTTGGGGATGTATAACATTCGTGCAATGCTAACTTAGACCCAATATAACCTCAATTATAACCTAATTTCCCATTGTAACCTCCTTCATAACTCTTTTTCTCATCATAACCTCCTTGATAACTCGACTTTTCATCATAGCTCCCCCGATGACTCGAGCCTCCATAGCTACTATGATAGCCCTTCTTCTCGTCATAACCTCCATTATAACCTAACTTCTCGTCATAACCTCCTTCATAATTTGACTTTTCCTAGTAACTCCCCTGATAACCCGAGTCTCAATAGCCGTCGTGATAGCCCTTCTTTTGGTCATAACCTCCATTATAACCTAAATTCTCGTCATAACCTCCTTGATAACTTGGTTTTTTTGTCATACCTCCCTTGATAACTCAAGTCTCCATAGCCACCGTGATAACCCTTCTTCTCGGCATAACCTCCTTGATAACTCAACTTTTCCTCGTAACTCCCCTGATAACCGAAGTCTCCATAGCCGCTGTGATAGCTCTTCTTCTCATCATAACCGCCATGGTAACTCAGCTTTTCATCGTTACTCCCCTTGTAACTCAAGCCTCCATAGCCGCTGTGATAACCTGCCTGTTGCACATTCACATTCTTCTCGTCATAACCGCCGTGATAACCCTTTTTTTGTCGGAAACCAGCTTATCTTTATGATCCATCTGAAACAATCTTTTGAAATGGCCAAAAAAGGAAGATGTGAGGGGAAATTCGGAAGAAATAATCCGAGGTAAGAAAGACCTTGATAAGGAATGATAAAAAAATAAAATACTTTATTAATTATACATTGATATCACATCAATGACACACCTCATCAATGACGAGAGTTACAATATATAGGGCTACAACAAACCAAAGTCTAACAGGAATATGATTCTAAGTCTGTAAGGAAATTATCATCTATAACTAATTCTATATGGAAACTAATTTTATAAGGTAACTACCATCTATAACTTTTCCCTACAAGGGAAAGAGTTTCTTATTTCCCTATCACCCTCCCTCAAGTTGGAGCATGATGATCAAGGATGCCCAACTTGCAAATAAGATTATGAAATTGCTAATCATTTAAATATATATATTAAATCCTTTCAGTATGACGGGACACATTGACAAATCGGGATCGTAAGAGGTACCAAGGTAGTACGGAGAGTTGATAGATTGACCAGAAAGTAAAGATCCCCAAGAGCCAGATTGTAACTGCAACTGTTTGAGTAAAGCTGCAATCACATCTGCAGCATTAAGATTCTGTAACTTATTAGTCTCAGCGTCAGCAGCGATGCGGGCTTGCTCAATAACATCAAAACTGGAACCAAAAGTAGTCGTTGGTGTAGATCAGTGACACACACGATCGGCGGTACGGTAGGTCGGATGCGGCAGCGTGTGTGTTGCAGACGTGGCATCGCGTGGGGTACGAGCGGCGCATGAAAAACACACACGACGAATCTTGGCACGCACGAACAACAAACGTTCATGGCAGCTAGAGAAGAAGTTGCGGCGACCGTCGGCTGCAAAATTGGCAAATCAGGTAGGTAGAGCACGGTGGCATGTAAAGCCGGGCAGTGGCGAGTGAACGTCACTCCCCGGCAGATCAGAGTAGTACGGGTCACAACAATTGTTGAGGTGGCAGCGGCAGTCAAAATACTAGAAACCGGAAGGGCAGTCGACGACGGTGGCAGCGCATGTAGTGTAACGCACGACTTGACGACGACGGCTCTTGTGGAAAACGGCAACATATTTATTTAGAGTTTAGGTCTCATAATTTTTAAGTTCTAATACCATGATAAAACATAAAAGACTTTATTAATGGTACATTGATATCACATCAATGACACATGTCATCAATGATGAGAGTTACAATATATAGGGCTAGAACAAACCAAAATTTAACGGGACTATGATTCTAAGTCTATAAAGAAATTATCATCTATAACTAATTCTATATGGAAACTAATTTTATAATATAACTACCATCTATAACTTTTCCCTACAAGGAAAAGGGTTTCTTATTTCCTTATCAGACTAGTCCGGCATTTTATCTCCGATATCGAACATGGGCATCAAAGTCCCAGGTTTCAGCATACTTTCTCTGAAATATTTTCTGGGCTTCAACCGATCATTTTTAGTCTCCTTTCGTTCCGCGATGTATTGATTCAGCAGCTTGGTAGAGGATTCTGAGCCATAAATGAGGTTTGCTTTGGAGAAAAACTCATGGAGATGAGTTGATGGAGATTTTAGTTCGGCGAGTTTGGAGAAAGTTTCCAAATCGAGAGCGTTTAGTGGAGACACTTTATCCATGAAAAACTGTGGCTTTGGCAAATCACTGGATATGTGATTTTTTCAGTAACTGATCAAAGTTTCTTTGGCGGTTAATGGGTTTTCTCCAGCCAACTTCAGGCCATTTCTTTCTTCTCCGGCTCGCCCTACCTGCACGGGTAAAATACAAGTAAAATATCATGTCATTGTATGTACTAGTATGCAATATATTCATGCATGATGAAAAAATATGCATGAAAAAGAATTCTTCCATGCAAATTAATGGAATTAAGGAAGTATATTTCAAGGATATTGTATGCCACCGTAAAATTTTATGTGTGAGGGAATAAGTATGTAGGGGTGAGGGGTCAGTAAAGTTGTTCTGACACATGGAAAGTTAATGAATAAAAAATGGGAATATGCATATAACTAAACTCTAATCTCATTCACATACCACATCAGAATTTTACTGGTTACTCACTCTCACATATTTAATTCCCCCACATGTAAAATTTTATGGTATGCGAATTGCAGATATATTTTGTAATCTATTTTTCTAAGGTCTTGCGCGTGCAACTGATGAAACAATATACACATTGTAAAAACAATAGATTCACTTTATAATTAAAACCTCACATTGATGAAGGATGAAACCAGCGAAGATAGGAGGAGGAGAGCGAGGGGAATGTTGGTGCCCCGGTGGACCATTGATAAGGATGAAGATCAAAATGAAAGAGAGAATTGCATTGTATTGTGAAGTGAAGTGTGAGGTTTCTAGGTGAGCATATTTGGCTTGTTATATAGAGGGAAAGGGTGAGTAAATAGCCAAACATATATAATTTTATATTGAAATTTACAATCTGATATTTACTTTTTACAAGAACGTCTTTTGAATGATGGTCTTCATATAAAGTTACACAACAGCCACTATTGTAAATTTTAACTTAAACACGATACTTTTAAATTAAATGTTGTATCCTTTTAACTAAAATATCATATATAATTTTACATATACTTCTGGTATTTTCAATCGAACGTGTTTAATTATATGTTCAAGTTATAAGTAGAATGTTAAAATTTAGAAATACAGAAATTAAATTAAAAGGCATGGTGCTTGTTCCCACTTTCTTATTTCTATCTTTAACATATTTTTCAATTAAAATGTGTAACAATTTAACATAATTTTGATTTAAAATGATACCCAATTTTTTTTTGAAACACACATTTACATGGCATAGATGAAAAGGCAAGTATTTGAAAAGGTTAAATTAAATAATATCAAATCATGAATTTCAATTAAAATTAATATTATTTTGGCTTTCTATATACTATATTAAAATTTATTATATTATGTTCATAATTATAAATTGGGATAAATACATTTATAACCCTAGCATAAGGTTTAAAGTGTCGATATAACCCCTCAATCTCAAAAAGTGCAAATTTAACCCTAAGTAATTGTTGTATGTGTCAATCTAAGACTAACTGTGTTATTTTTATGTGTTATTTTTTTATAGAGATTAAACACAAAGTTTTATTTTAGACAGACTAACTATTGAACGAAACTATTTTATAATTTATGTAACTAATATAGTGATTTGATGTTCATTTTTATTTATTGCAACGAACTTCCTATAGCTTTCATATTTTTTTTGGAAATGTATCTTAATATATAAATAAGTATAATTTGACTCTAAAACTTATTGAAATGATATTTATTACAATAAAAAGGTGAATACAAACTTAAGCAAAACTAATACAATTAGCTGGGTGCTTAATTGGGCCCATCAGCAACGGCCCATGTCATGTCACCTTCAAAGATCCAATGACAAACTTCAATCTTTCCCGGGCCCGAGCCCAATGCCAGAAAAGCCCCATGGCCCGAGCTCCACGATGTCGTATCGACATGACAGAGAGCCACTCCATGGTTAACCTTCTTTTTACTGGTCGGGTCAAGTATATCCGCTTCATAAACCCGAACCTTAGGAACCGAATGACAATAATACATCAACCAAGGAAACAAACTCTGGTGACAAGAAACCGATTCCGTTATTTTCCCGCCATTTATCCCTCTCACCGACCCGATCAAAACATCACCGCCGTAGCCGTGAGTATTCTCCGTAGTCCGGGCTGCGATGTTTCGACCTAGGACCGAAATCGCGAAGTCGATCATGTCCTCGCCGGACTCCACGCACCGTTTCGTCTCCCCGGGGCTCGGAGCTCTCCCGCATTCGTTCAAAGCATCGCCGATCATTTGAGACATTCTGGAACTATCATCGCCGGCGTGAAAAACTCCCTTGATTGCCCCGAACCCGGTTTGAGTAAGCGGCAGCTTGGAGGCGATCCCCCGGGGCAAAAACGACCTTTTAGGCATCTTGTCGCGGATATCCGGCATCGGCATTAGGGTTCCGGGCTTCAGCATTCTCTCCCGGAAGAACTTTCCGGTCTCCACCCATTGGTTGTTCTTGATGACCTTTTCGGCGGTCGAAACCGAACTCGTTTCTATTCCGGTTTGGCGTAATAGATGAGTTTGATTAGCGTAGTTGTCGAATGTGGCACGATCTTTCGAGTATTTTTTGAAATCGACATCGCGAGTGTAAGTACTGAACTTCGTTGTCGTGGAGTTGTCTGCATCTTCGCCATAGCTGGTGAACTTCACCGGACCATTGGTGAACTGATCTCCATAATTTTCGAAGTTTGAGGCGGAGGACGAGGCGTTCTTGGCGTACGATGTGAACTCGTCTGTTCGAAGGTAAGTACCTGTTGAGAATTTTGATATTGGTTATAAAAATATGAGATGTGAATGAGAACTATCTGCAACTATTCATTCATTTAAAATTTCTTAACTTTGATCGTAAAATTAAATTAATACTACCTCTGTGTCATTGGATGTGACACTATACACTTATGTGGTTGGATTTAGATGAATGAAATGTGTGAAAGAAATTGAATTTAGAAAGGAAAAAGTATAATGAGTGGATGAAAATGAAGGAATTTTGCCATAAAAGAAAGAGTGTCAAATTCACAAAAACAACCGAAAAAGGAAAATGTGTCACATCCAATGAAACGGAGGTAGTATGCAAATAGAGATACCTTATTAGATTAAGTATAACAGGGTGGAGTCAGGATTCACGTATGGCGAGGGATGATCTATCATTTAAAAAAAACTCAACTTTTTCTCTTATTGGAGGAGACTGATAATTTTTCTAAATTTTTTTACTATCCATATTTTCAGTAATTTTTATTTTGACGGGGATTGGATCCCCTCCCGCCCTCTTATAAATCCGCCCAAATATTATTCTCAAACATTTTTGGAATCAACTATGGAAAGAGGAAGGATGCTAGTATGAAATGGAGAGTAGGACAATTAAATAAAGAGAGATATTTTCCAAGAGTACCTTCACTGTAATGCTTAAAGTCCGCGTTTCCATTTCCATGGTCGGTGTAACTGATGAAATGGTTGTTGCCGATGTTATTACTCGGCCCGTATTGACTGAACTTTTCCTCGGATCGTGTACCAGTTTCACCGTAATGAGAAAACCCCGACTCAAAACCTCGGGAGCGACCCGAGTAAGTGGTGAACTCGCTCTGTGGGTCCACCGCGTTCTTGTCGTAGCTGGTAAACTCCTGTTTGCCCTGGTAGGCCCCACTGGCGTATGAGGTGAACCCCTGTTTCCGACCGGCAGCGGTATCGTCGCTGTACGAGGTGAACTCGAGGTTGGCGATGATGGCGCCTTCCTGGTAGTTCTCGAACTTTCCGGCGCCGCTGGCGGCGCTCTTGGCGTAGCTGCTAAAGCTCTGCGGCGCGTTGACGGCTTCATCGGCGTAGGTGGCGAAGCTGTCGTCGTGCGCGTTTGAGCCGCGGCTGTAGCCGGTGAAGCCGTTCCCCGGAGCCGGGTCGGTGCGGCCGTTGGAGTAGTTCTTGAACGAGTCGGCTCCGCCGGGGCGCTTGGAGCCGTAGCTGGTGAAGTTCTGCGCGGCGTAGGTGGTGAAGTTTACGTCCTTCTTGTGTTTTACCAAGCTTGTGGATAAGCCGTCGGCGCAGAGGAGGTCGGCTTTGGCGCAGAAGTCGTGGAGCCGGCTTGATAAGGACTTTGTTTCGGCTAGGCTTGAGAAGGTTGCTAAGTCTACTGCGTTTAATGGTGAGGCTTTGTCTAGGAAGAATTTGGGTTTTGGTAAGTCGTTGGTGATTTGGTTTTTCCAGTAACGGGATAAGGCCGCCTTGGCCGTGAATGGGTTTTCTCCGGCTAACTTCCGGCCGCCGTTTCTTCCTACTCCGGCGAATCCCACCTGTGCTTGATATAATTTGACATCAGTTGGTATGCTTTATTTAATTAAAAAAATTAGGTCTGTTTGACTTAGCGTTTTAGCAACTGTAATTCTACATCAGAGGCGTATCTATTCATGAGCAGAAAAAAAATATTATTTAAAATATTTTAAAATTTAATACTTTTTCTGTCCATCTTAAAATGCACACTTTGACTTTTGACAGTGGACTTAAAAAATGTTTGACCATTAATATCTTTAACTATGTACCATTAAAAATTATAAAAAATTAGTATTATGAAAATACACATTAAGACGAATCAAACAATATGCCACATGATAATATCCTTAATTATATATTAATAAAATTTTATAGTTTAAATTAGTCAATTTTGACTAAATGAATAGTACAAGTGCAGATTAACCCGAAACAAAGGGAGTATATGAGGTTGGTATTCCCATTGATAAAATATAGCAAATGAACTATATCCTAAAATTATTAAGTAATGAAATCCTAAAAAATGGATAATAGATTAATGAATAACTATTGAGTTGATTAGTGGGGATATAATTCGTGTTGTTTCCCCGAAATACCATATACTAATTGTAGAAAGATACATCTATGAAAGACTATTATCATCATTACTATTATATGGAAAAATAATATAGGAGTATAAAACTTTTATTTTATGAAAAGTTTAACAATATCTCATATAAAAATATATTATAGATGCTTATACATTTATTCAAATAAATGATGAATGCTCGACTATTTTAACATAAAAAATTATGTGTAAGTTTAATTAGGGCAAAGGGAATAACTTGTTTAATTTGGTTGATCGAGTGGCAAACATAATACTGCTAGAGAAATTATAAGATAAGGGTATATACGGAGAAATTATAATTTTATTTTATTTTTTAGAAAAAGGATATATACGTAGAAATGTAAAAAAAATACAATGTAACTAAAAATAAGCTTAAAAATAATCTAAAATGGGAATGCTTTGAGGATATTGCACTTACATTGATCAATGAGGATAGAAGGAGAGTGAGCAGAATGGTGCTCCGATGTGCCATTTCCCTTTTCGGAGAAGAGAAGATAGAATTGTAGTGTGGGTAAAAGCTAGCATTTAGGGGAGTTTTATAGTGAAAAATTTGGAGTTTTTTTAAATAAATATCAATGTGATTATAAAGATTATTAAATCACACTTTCAGTAGGTTGCATAGATCTCCAAATCCATCTCTTTTTTTATATAGAAATCAATCACTCAAAGATGCTGGAAAAACGCTCAGCGACATTACAATAAGTGGAATTGACATTCAATTTAACTAACATCTAGCAATAACTAATTTACTGCAAAAATATCTAAATTACATGTCAACCAGATTAACCGTCTGTACTATTACAGGTAGAGATCCAATAAAATTGTGACATCGCTCTCGGGGTATCAACTCGCTTTCCGCAAAAATTATTTTTGAAAATCTTTCTTTATATTAAACGAGTGATTAAATAATGTTTCCTACGTGGTTTCATGTGATTCATTGATTATAGCCCGTGGAGCCTGTCTTTTTTTCATCTTGATGCTACAACTTTTAAAAGTTTTGGGCAGAGAAATAGTGTGATTGAATCGAAGAGCCGGCTAACTAGTCAATTTTCTTGAACTAGTACATTAAATAATTAAGCAGATGTAGTTTAAAATTAAAATATTTCACACATGGTGTGCTAGTTATATTTCATTTTGATCAGAAGGATATCAAAGCTATCTTCTGCTATTAGATCCATACTTACCTGAATGCAGTGGTAAATTACCTTTTTACCTCTAAAACCCATCAATTGTATAAAAATCTATTAATCGTAATTTAGTTATTTGTATGTAATCTTTAAAAATATATATTAAAAGAGTTACAAATTAAAATAAATTGAACGAAAAACATCACATTATATTACAACTCACAAGTCATAATACATACAAAATATAGTAAAATACGAATGACAAATGAGTATTCCTTAACTTGGGTCATCAAAAAAGTTGCGTTTACTTGGGTCAATCAGCAACGGCCCAAGTCATATCGTTTTCGAAAATCCAATGACAAACTTCAATCTTTCCAGGACCCGAACCCAAAGATACGAATGCTCCATGACCCGAGCTCCACGACGAGGTATCCACGTGACAAATAGCTACTCCAACGTTAATCTTCACCTTAGTAACCGGATCCAGTATATTCGCTTCGTATACCCGAACTTTTGGAACCGAATGACAATAATAAAGCAAGTAAGGAAATAAACTTTGATGACAAGAAACCGATTCCGTTATTTTCCGGCCATTAATCCCTCTCACCGACCCGATCAAAATATCCCCGCCGGAGCCCCGAGTATTCTCCGTTGTCCGAACTGTAACATTCCGACCTAAGATCGACGTTGCAAAGTCAATCATGTCCTCACCGGATCCGACACAACGCTTCGTTTCACCGGGGCTAGGAGCTCTTTCGCATTCATTCACCGCATTCATGATTATTCGGTTCATCCCGTATCCATCTTGACCCGCCCGAAACATTTCCCGGATCAGCCCGAACCCGGATGAGGATAACCGTATTTTCGAGGCGATGACACGTGGCAGGAAAGACCTTGTC
>JAULKM010171283.1:0-15674 GCA_032355605.1 Rubia tinctorum | reverse complement strand
CATCTGAGCATTTCTAAGGACCATAGATGTGTGAATTAGCCTTGTGATTTGATGTGTATATGCAACATGATTTAATTTCTATGCTAAAGTTATGTTTAGTCCCATAGATAGTTATATTTGGGATAGTTATGTTTAGTCCCATAGATTATTAATTTTGCATCATACATTTAGTGGAATTTATTTGATGTTGCTAAATGTGGCCATATATATGTTGTTAGATTGTTTTACTATTTTTAGTGAATTATTAGAGCGGTTGGGCACAGCTCCGGTCAACGCACAATTCTAGTGTTGTTTTTCTCAAATCGAACTAATAGAGCAACTGCTCGCAACTGCGGTTAGCGCCCAATTCCAATTCTTTTTTCCCCAAATTTAACTAAAAGAGTAGTTGCGTGCACCTGCAGTCACCACCCAATTGCAATTGCAAATAAATAATCGATGACACTTTTAACACTGGTTTTTAGAAAACCAGTGCAACTAAAACCGGTGCAAAAAAATTACCGCTGCCATATAAAACCAGTGTAAATTTAGCACCGGTTTTTTAGACCGGTGCTAATATGAAAACCAGTGCCAATATTGAACCCGTTTTAGAAAACTGGTGCTAATAAAAAAATGGTTCTAAATTTAGCACCAGTTTTTTAGACCGGTGCAAATATGAAAACCAGTGCAAATATAGCACCGGTTTTAGAAAACCGATGCTAAATCTAGCACCGGTTTTTAAAAACTGGTGAAAACGTTTCACCGCCTACTTAGACATCATTTTTTTGGACCCCCGAAAACTGGTGTTAGACTTTCAAAAAACCGGTGCTAGAGGGTCAAACATGTGATAGTGTAATTACAAAGACTTGGGTGAGACCGTCTCACCCAAGCTTAGGGTGATCCAAGGGGCTTCTCTAAAATTTTAATAATTATAGAACCTTAGTTGCAATAGTATATTATTTATATAATTTAGTCATTTTTCAGTTTTTGTTTCATTTTTCTCTCGTCATTTCTTTCTCGAAATTTTGAAAACCGCTAAAACCCTCTCGCAACCGCTCCTTCAAATCGGATTTCAACCACTCGATTTCAGTTTAAAATTGTGATTTCGAAGCGCGTCAGATTGTTGTTTCCGGTCTGATTGAGGTATGGTTTGCGAAAGTTTTTGGATTTTGTGGTCTGATAGAGTTAAAATTTGGGGCTTTTTACTTTCTTCAAGTTTCCGATTGTTTTCTTGTTGATTCCGGCGATAAATATGGGCGTGCATGTGTTATTTTGGTCTTATATTGTGTTTTCAGATATGATGAAATTGAAGGAATCTATTACTGGTAAAGATGACTTGAATGTCGATGACGGTATTCCTACTTCATCCGCGGTTGAATCACAAGTTTTTTCTGTTTCTTGTTAATTTTTGTATCGTTAGGGTTTTTTGTTGTTTTTCTTTGATTTTTATGTTTCATTGTTGATTGTTTTGATGCGTTCTTTGTTGTTACTGATTCTACTATGTTTTTTGTTTGATGTTGCTCTGTTTGCTGAATTTTTAGTTGCTACTCTATTTTTTTTTCTTTTATGTTGTGGCTTTATTGGTTTGAAAAGGTATATAACTGATTAGTTGGCATGTTTATGTTTTTAGTTTGCATGCTTATATGTTTAGTTATGTTTTAGTTTAAGCGGTTTAGTTTAGGCCCTGTTTAGTTTGCATGCTTTCTGTTTAGTTGAGGCTCTATTGTAATTTAGTTTAGACTCTGTTAGTTTATTTATTTATGTGATTAGTTTAGTTACTTTTGTTGTTACTTAATATTAATCTTTTTATATTCTGTTTATGTATATTCGTATACATAGTTATATTTGTCTCTTTACTCTAGGTGTTTCAGTTCTTTTTATTCATGTGTTTATGTGATTACTTTTTTTTTAATGTAGATGATGTTATTGGCTTGAGGAAATCAAGTCCATTGCGGTCTAAATTGACTGTTAAAGATGGTATGTATATTATTAGTTTGTAAATTTTGTGTTTTAATATTTATGTTTTTCCTTTAATTGATTGTGTAATTTTTAGGTTCTAAATCTCCTCTTCTTAAAAGTAAAAAAGAATCAGCAAAAAGCTACTACATCAGGTATTTAAATATGATGTAATTTTATTTATATTTTTGTTGGTTTATAATTGATTGCTTTATCTATTGCTAATTAATTTACTTTCTTTTTCTATAGCTGATATTGTTAAAAGACTGTACAAAAGTGGTAGTAAATCTGGTGTGGATAAACCAGATTGAGTTGCTGGATCATCTGTTAATGTTTGAATTTTTTTTTACTTTCACTTTTTAGTGTTTTACCTTTGATATTTAATTATTTTGTTTTTTGTTGTAGCTTGATGTGATCTGACTGGGGGTGAAGATAAACTTGGTAAATTTAATCTATTCTTATCTCTTTTTGTTTTACTTTTACCGTTTAGTGTTTTACCTTTGATATTTAATTATTATTTTTACTGTAGCTAGATGTGATCAGACTAGGGGGGGGGGGTGATGATAAGCTTGGTAAATTTAATCTATTTTGGTTTTTTTTTGTTTTACTTTTACTTTATAGTACTTTTTTTATATTTAATTTTTTTGTTTGTATTATGTTGATGTGTCCATATTATATGACAATTTTGGGATCTTTTTTACTCATTTTGGTATGCTTTTGTGCTTTGGATACTCCATTTTACCTAGAAATTATATTACTAGAGTTAAGAGCGACTTTATCACTTTTGTCACTTTTAATAACAATTTCGTGAGACAAGGTAATTGTTAAAGATTTGAAAACCATGAAGACTACATTTTGAAGACAATGAAGACCTTGAAGACCCGAAGAAGGGATGAGGAGACAACTACACTAAGACCAAAAAGGAGAAATCATGTGAGGCCGGAGTACTCTGGCCATCGCAACTCGCGACAGCCAGTGTCGCGACTCGCAACGGTCGTTGGCCCAGACTTACTTTTTGGACTTTTTGTACTATGAATACTCACTAATTTTCTCTTTCTTCTGAAGCTTTTCTCTCCCGATTCTACTACATAAAACTCTAGTTTTTCTTCCATTTTCCATCTTTGTTCTACTTTGATTTCATGTTTGAATTGCATTGTTAATTAGTATGGATTCTAGTTGTTGAATCCATTAATGGTATTGAATCCAATTGCTCTCAAGGTTATGTTTAGGTACTAGAATCCATACTAATTAACAATAGAAATTCAATATGAAATCAAAGTAGAACAAAGATGGAAAATGGAAGAAAAACTAGGGTTTTATGCAGTAGAATCAAGTGTGAAAATTTTTGGATTGTTTTTTCCTAAGTTATCAATTTAAACACAAGTTAAACTAGCAAACCATGTAAATCTACTAATTAAGCAACAATCACTAAAACGAGGTTAAATACAAATTACGGGATTTTGGGTGCAATTGCTTCTACTTCCAAGCCTCTTATCTATCATTGAACATATAATCTATTCGACACTTTTACTACTTGTTGTGAAGATAAATCTTTTACCCTTCTTTGATAGTAGTTTACAAGAGTGAATTCACCATCTCTTGCTAAACCTCACTAATGACCCCTTTCTTTATGTGCTTTTTTATATATGCATATATTTATATCTAGCGTAGTATTTACCATTATATGAGCAAACGCTTAGGAAAATCCCTTATCTCCGTGGACGACCCCGACTTGCCATTATCTATTTAGTTGTAGTTAAGAGCACTTTAGGGATTAAAAATAGTAACTTTGAGAGGTACGACGATGACCTCCCAGTAAACCAACAAAGATGGCCGAGGTTCGACCTTTATTGATCTCAGGTCAAACTTTACTTGGATTCGAATATAAAATAACAATGATGGTCGAGGTTTGACCTTTAGATATATCTGGTCAACCATTGGTTGACCTATAATATAAACCAACAAACATTGATCTCGGGTCAAACATTGGTCGACTTATAATATAAACCAGAAAAGATGACTAAGATTTCACCTTTACTTATCTCAGGTCAACCATTAGTCAATTTATAATATTAACCAACAAAGATGACTAAGGTTTGACCTTTACTAATCTCAGGCCAACCTTTACTTGACTTATAATATACTAACAAAGATTACCGAGGTTCGACCTTTACTAATCCCAAGTCAACCATTAGTCAACTTATAATATAAAACAAACAAAGATTACTGAGGTTCGATCTTACTGATCTCAGACCAAGCATTCCTCGAATTATAATACAAACCAACAATTATAACCGAGATTTGACCACTAGTTTAGAAGCATTTATTAAAGATAACAATCAAAGGCCAAGAACTGCCTTCCAGAAACTGCACTTCCAAGGCTACCCTTCATTTTAAAGTCGGTTCAAAAATTATTAAAGGAAGTTCTTTAGGAATTACCTTTAATGGACCTCGATTAAAGTCTATTTTATTGTAGAAAAACCTATAATGGGCTACCTTTTTGGCCCACTGCATAAAAAATCTCTTAGGGGTTTCACCTCTTCATATTTCTTCTCCAGATCTATAAAACACAAGGCAAAGGATACCTCCTCCTTTCACTTATCGAACGTATGCTTCCCCCCACAAGTCATCATCAATTAAACATATGACGCCTCATCCACCAATCAAACGAATTCCACCCTCCTCCTTTCACTTTTCCACTGATTGCTCCACCCTTCCAATCCATCACCACCTTACCTCAACCCCATTGCCACTATGCGTCACCACTGCTGTTTTGAAGCTCCCGCATTCTTGTGAAGCTCCATCACCTCCATCATCTTTGACGCTCTCCATCACCTCCGTCTTAAAGCATTTATTGTTTCTTCCATTGGATGCATCCACCATGTCCGAATTTTATATTTTCAAGGTTAATTTTTGTATTAGTGTTTTTGATTTTATGTTTTTCTTTTAATCTTTGGATGATTTGAGGTTTGATCTTTAAGGTTTTCAACTTCCACGTCATTCTATGTTAGTTTCTCCAATCGACATGCCTTGTTTCTCTATTGATGATATAGATGTGAGCTTTCCGTAGTTTTTGCCTCAAGGCTATCGGAAACCTAGGTTTCTGGCAGATTTTTTAGAGTATGAGATATAGGTTCCAAATTCGGAACTGAATTTGAAACTTGATAGTAGGAATATTTTCAGCTGCCTTTAATCATTGTAAGACTAAAGGCAGAGCCAGAGAAGGCACCTGCAAGGTTCCTTCCGTGTTGCAGTAAAATTACTTTTAATGACTCATCTCTCCACTAGTGGACCTTTACTCATCTCATGTCAACCATTGATTGTCTTACAATATAAAACAACAATGATGAACGAGGTTAGACCTTTACCGACCTCAAGTCACTCATTGGTCGATTTATAACATAAACAAATAAATATTACCAAGGTTGGACCATTATTGATCTCAGGTCAAGCTTTCCTTGACTTATAATATAAACCAACAAATATGACCGAGAATCGACCTTTATTGATCTTTGGTTAGCCATTGGTCGACTAATAATATAAACCAATAAAGATGACCGAGGTTCGACCTTTACTGACCAGTGCTCGACTTATAATATAAACCAACATAGAAGACGAAAGTTTGACCTTTACTGATCTCAGGCCAACCATTACTCGACTTATAATATAAACCAATAAATATGAATGATGTTTTACCTTTATGAATTTTAGGTCAACCATTTCTCGACTTATAATATAAACCAACAAAGATGACCGAGGTTCGACCTTTACTGATCTCAGGTTAACTAGTGCTTGACTTATATTATAAACAAATGAAGATAACCAAAGTTTTACCCTTACTGATCTTAAGTCAACCATTGGTCGACTTATAATATAAACCAACAAAGATGACAGAGATTTGACCTTTACGTTATTGGTCAATCATTGCTCAACTTCTAATATAAATGAAAGTTCGACCAAATTTTTTTAAAGGTTATATTTATTTTGTACTAATTATTTACATACAATGACATTTAATAATTATTTAATCAATATAAAATGGAAAATATGATGGGCTAGATTTTTAATTTTAAGTTGGTGGGTCGAAAGATATTTTTGGCCCAGTATGAATAACGGCAAATGTTGTTAGGTCACTGACCTCCTGTCAGTTGGACAGACAGGGCGGACAAATGTTGCATATTCTTGGTAGACTGTACATGATAAATAGTCATTTCAAAACGATATCATTTTCATTTGCTTATATATATGTGTACCAACCCTCAGAATTGTTTCAAAATTTTGAAATTCCCCCTATTCCCACAACCTGCACTTTCTCAAGAAAATTTAGAAAGGTATGTCTTCCTCATCCATTTATTGTTTGTTTATATTATCATATAAATTACGATCTGTTTTGTAAATATTTGTTTTCTTGCTAAATTTTAGTTATTTTTATGGAATTTGAAATGGTAACGAACATTGTGAATTTTTTTGTATATATGTTCATTTTGTGTTATGAATCGTCTAGGATATGTGGGTTTATGTAAGTAGTTGTTATTAGAGTTAGATTTGTAGGTATGAAATTATTATTATTTGATATTTTTCTTGTTGAATATTGTTGCTTGATTAGGATTTCTATTTGGATGAGACATCAGTAATCTCTTGGTTAAGCTATTGGTTGAATTGAAAGGTTACCAACATCAGCTATATGTTTTGGTTATTCATCGTAGTATAAAATTTTACCTTAGATGCATTGTCAGTCATTAGTCAGTTGTGCTATAAGTTCAATCAACAGCTAACCGACACCATCTTCACATGTCAGTTATTCATCACATGTTACAATTTTTTGTTGAATGTGCCACCGATCAGCCATCTACTATGATGTCTAATGAATCGATAGCTGACCCATGTCGGCTACAATTGTCGTTCAAGACTCTTTCATGGACTAACACGATCGCAAAGTTGGTCTTATGTTCTCAATCCACATAGGCGATTATTTATCGACGTTGCATATAACCTAGATTTTGCGAAACTAAGTACAATTTGTTCAATCCCAATGATTCAATTTGCTCGACCCAACTTCCATTCATACCTTTTTAAAAAATAATTATTGCTATAAAATTTAGATTGAACAATGGTGCATTGAGTGGTGTTTCGTGTGAGGTATGCCATTTTTTTTAAGTTTCTTATTATTTGATCACTAGTACATGAATTCTAATTTTATTTATTTCATAACAGCATGTGGGATTTTGTGTCCTGAACAATCCCCTCAATGTCGATGCCTATACTATTTCCCTCGACAAGCTACATTTTATCGCAACAAAACTTTGGTACTATTACCACTATAGTAAATACAATTGATGCATTTTTTAATTTTTGTTAATCATTCCGAAGTAACATACATTTTTTCCCTTTATGATTTAGTTCATCCCAGGGGACATGGCAGCATGCCTGCCGAAGAATAAGTCTTGGTCGTTCTCCAGTGCAATTGTGATGGATGACATATGCACTATTCAGGTAAGTGGAAGAACAAGACCCATTCCCTAAAAGAATGGGGAAAATTTCAGGCAGACAATGGGTTATCTCACTGGGATGCAGTTTTCTTTAATGTTCTTGAGGCGACCGATACCCGCATCGTGTTCAGGATATTTATGTTAATGGCACATGGAGACGTAGATGAATTATTTTCCAAGACATACACTTATATTTAATTAATATGAATGATGTGTATTTTGGATATTTTCATTAGTACTTTAATTTATTTAATTATATATCTCGATAATTTTAAGTATTTTGTATCTTATTTTTTAAAACTTTTAGTTGAAATAGTCCCTTTGTTTTACCCTATTTGGCACCATAGTTTTAGGTTTTTTTTTGCAAATTTAAAT
The DNA here is from genome assembly GCA_032355605.1 of Rubia tinctorum. Classification (NCBI taxonomy): domain Eukaryota; kingdom Viridiplantae; phylum Streptophyta; class Magnoliopsida; order Gentianales; family Rubiaceae; genus Rubia; species Rubia tinctorum. Next base: position 7,878 of record JAULKM010171283.1, on the reverse strand, counting down.
GTGTGGAGAAAATTAAGTGAGGAGAGTAAAAAAGTGGTTGATAATGATTCACTTTTTACCATAAAAGGAAAAGTGACAAGGTTAGAAAAATATAAAAATGGTACGTTTGTCAAACTTTAGAAAATAGAAGGAGTACGACTATTTCAATAATTTTAAAACATGAAATATTTTTTAGACCTACAATTGAAATTAAGATATATTTCAATGAAACATGAAATCATTGTTTTAGCCTCGCATTTGATCAAATTTGTATATTAATATTATTTTAAACACAAAATCAACAATTTAGACTTGCATTTGAATTTTTTTATTCCAATGAATTAAAAATAATAAATCGATTAATTTTACTTGATTAAAAAATTGATATATATTAATAATCTTGAATCACAAAATCATTTATCAGCTAGGTGATGTTTTTTTCCTAATCATCATTTTGAACATATAACTGACGCTGGTCGCCCATCATTTATGTTGTCGGTTATACCAACAACAAGATGCAAAATTTGTATGGCGGTACAAAACGTCGTCCATGCTTAATATAGGACGTCTGACAGCCCACACTTGTTGTGACAATATTTACTTTAAAATTCTATATTTTTTAACTTAGTTAAATAATAATCGAGATAAAAAATCTACCTTTAAAATTTGAGGTAAAAATATATTTTACTTAATTTTAAAAAATAGAGTTAAAAATTTTTTTATCTCGATTATTGGTCAAAAATCAAACAATCGAGGTAAAAATCCGAAGTATAGAGTCAATTTTCTTGTAGTATCAGTAAAAGCAAATCATTTAAAATACTATGTAACTCAACACAAATATAAATGAAACAGAGTGAAAAATATAACTAAATATAAACAGAACATAGTACATAACAGTCATTAAGCACAAAATCAGTAAGAATAAAAAGCAATGAGAAATTAATCAAAACTCAATTATATTCTAGACTAAACAAATGCCTCATTAAAATCCACACAAAACATAAATATCTAATAAACACATTAAACATTCAGAGATTGAACAATAAAATATAAACAAACCAGAAAAATAAAGCATGAAATGCATAAAACGGAAAAAGTAAATCATATTTCAAAACATTTGGATCAGCAGCAAATGGTCTTTTTTTGAATTTACATTCTCGGCGTATTAAATATTGTTGAAACAAGTGCAACTAATCTCTTTCGGACCTTTACCTTTGGTCATATTTCCAAATGAATCTGAAAAATATCAAAATATTATGAAAAAACATCCTCTAAATGACATGCCACACTGATAGAGTAACCACCACGTGACTAAAAAAATGCCGAAACTGTTGGAAATCACCAAAAAGGGCAAAAAAACTCAAACAACTAAATACAAATTGGAGATTTTACCTTCAAAGCACCAGATTAATGAAATTGAACTCAATTCTACGGTGAAATCATCAATTGCAGAAAGAAGAATGGTTCAAACCAACGTTTGAAATGAGAGAAAATTTTCGCTGGTTAATGGAGAAGAAGAGTTTCTGGAAACAGGGAGAAAAGTATCATCTAAAAATATCATCTTAATATACTATAAATTAATTACAAACTAGTTCTTATAACTTATATAATATCTAATAAAACCCAAATTTCAACAAGCACTCGTGTGAGGTCATCTCAGACAATTTTTTGTATTTTATATGATGGAGGTAATGTTCGTATTTTTCTTATTATTGAAAAGATACAAGTCATCGTTCAACGAAAGATTCGATCAATCATTTCAGAAATCTCACAGGGTGCAACTCCAAGATACACGACTCTTCATCGTCAATTATTGTGTCCATTGAGAAGGCTATTTAGCTCTATATATAGAGGTCGAAAGGGTGGAGCTTTGCTACAGGAAAATACTATCCATTCACAAGAAACCATTCTGCACTTCTTCTTTTTGTTTTCGGTGTTGAATTAGTTAATACAATTTATTGTCCACAAAGCTTCATTTTATCCTATAGGATATTTGTTTTATATCATATGCACACAAAAGGGAACAAATAATGTTTTAAGAAAAGTGTAATACACGGCTTGAATATTACTCTTTATATTTATACATTTCATTCTATTCTCCTATACTTTCCTTCTAATTTCCTTTTTCATAGACCAAAAAATTTCCCCAACAATGTTAATGCTTTAATTTCTCTTGACCACAATGGAAAGCAAAGTGAAGGATCTAGCAACAAACATTGTCAAATTTGATAAGTTTGATAGTGGGAATTCGTTAGAAGACGAGAGTTTATTTTCTCTTGAAGACTTTGAAGGTGTCTTACATTCTCACTACAACCAAACCAAGTGTCAATTCAGAAAAAGAAACATTGGAGAATCTCCGTCAGAAGCAAAAATGGGAGAATGGTGATGAAATCTGTAGGAGACACATTCTCAATGGTATGAGAGACTATCTCTTTAATGTGTACCACACAATGCTCACCACAAAGGAACTTTAGGACAAATTGGAGACAAGGTACATGACATAAGATTCTTTAAGGAATAAATTTCTTGTCTCATCTTTCTTCAACTATAATGTGGTAGACAATAGACCCGTATGGAACAATTTGCTAAAATTGAAATACCGTTGAATCATTTCACTCAACACAAACTTGCTATGGATGAATCTATTCTTGTTGGTGCATTGATTAATAAGTTTACCCCCCCCCCAAACAGACTTCAAAGGAGATCTCAAACATAAAAAGGAAGAGATTTCTCTTGAGGTTCTAGCTAATTCTCTTCGTGTTGAGAAAGAGTTGAGAGTGCAGGAAAATTCTCAAATAAAATAGGATTAGAAAGGAAATGATCCCTTCGCAAAAATAAATGTGATTTAAGAAGGCCAAACTAGTAAGTGATCAAACAAAAGGGCTTATAATTGTGTTCGTGACAACTAACCAGACAAAAAGAAGAAAGGAAAATGCTATCATTGCAAAAAAAAAATGATACTACAAGTATGGATGTAGACTTCTCAAGAAGAAAGATCCTGACTCTTAGCATGGAGGCAAGGATAACAAGCCTCTCGTAGCCATGATATCAGAAATTAACATTGTTGATAAATACTTTGATTGGTGGATTAATTCGGGTGCCACTAGTCACATATGCAAGGATAAGTGTTTCTTCAAGAACTTGCAAGGTGTGTGGTCCAAATGTTGTAGTTTACATGAGAAATTCAACAACTGCTCTCATTAAAGGGAGAGGATAAGTTGATCTTAAGATCACATCTAGAAAAGTGATTACACACACTAATGTTTTGTATGTTCTTGAACTTTGGAAGAACTTACTCTCCAGAGGGTTTCTCAATAAATTTGGTTTCAAACAAGTTATTGAAGCCTATAAAATTGTAATCTCCAATGGGGGGGGGGATGTATGAAGGAAAGGGTTACCTTTGTGGTATTATGTTCAAACTCAATGTAAGGCCTATCAATAAAATGAAAGGAATTGTTGCTTACTTGATTGAGTATTCTACTATTTTATGGCATAATAGATTAGGATATGTTCATTATAAAAGGATTCGTGACATGATTGAATTGGATCTTCTGCCTAAATTTCCTACAACTGATAATAGAAAATGCAATACTTGCATGCTAACAAAAATCACTAGACAACCATTTCCAAATATAGAAAGAAAATCAAACATGCTTGAATTTATTCTGAGTGATTTATGTGATAAACATGCAACACCATCTTTAGGAGGAAATACGTACTTTGCAACTTTCATTGATGATTCAACAAGATATTTCCATGTTTATTTGTTGCATTTCAAAGATCAAGCCATGAAAATGTTTAATATTTAAAAACAAGAAATTGAACTTGCATGTGATTTATCCATTAAATGTTTTAGAACTAACATAGGCGATGAGTACTTTGAATAACAATTCTTTGAGACTACGGGTATTAAACGTGAGGTGGCTGCTTCTTATACACCACAACAAAATGGTGTGGCTGAAAGAAAGAATTGAACATTGATGAAAATGGTTAACACCATGATGTCCACTGCAGGCTTCAGCTAGGGTTTTGGGGAGAAGTTGTACTTATGACTTGTTATATACTCAATAGAGTTCCAAACAAAAAGAACTCAATAACCCCTTATGAACTTTGGTATAAAAGGAAGCCTAAATGGAACTCAATCATTTGAGAGTTTGGGGCTGTATAGCCATAGTCCCAAATGGAATTTAGGAGAAAGAGGTGTGGAATGCATCTTTATATGTTACACAATTAATATCAAAGCTTATAAGTTTATGGTCATTGAACCTTATGACTCTATTTCAGTTAATACTATTCTAGAGTTAAGAGATGCTATATTTGATGAAAAAAATGTTTACCTCTATTCCAAGGAGCATTGAGAATGGCTCTAAACAAAGACAAAATGTTGTAGATGACTCTCTTGAAAAATAATTAAGTCACTGAGCTGAAAAGGAGAAAACTAGCAAGAAAGGCCAAGTCATTTGGTTCTGATTTTATTACTTATATTGTAGAAGGAACAATAGATTATATAAATGATTGAGTACCTTATTGTTTCAATACTAAAACTGATCCAAGGAATTTTGATGAGGCAATGAGATCTCGTGATGCTTCATTTTGGAAGGATGCAATAAATGATGAAATAGACTTAATTATAAGTAAGAATACCTAGATACTGAAGGGCTTACCTCCTAGTCCAAACCCAATGATTGTAAATGGATCTTCAAAAAAGAAAATGAAGATGGATGGAACCATTGACAAGTACAAGGAATGGCTTGTAGCCAAAGGCGTAACACAGAAGGATGACCTTGACTATTTTGATATTTACTCTCCAATAGCAACAATGAATATGATACGGGTACTACTTGCGATAACCGCAATTCAAAAGTGGCATATTCATCAAATGGATGTTAAAACTGCATTCTTGAATGCTGAATTAGAAGAAGAGGTTTACATGAAACAACTTGAAGGATTTGTAGTGCCTGGACAAGAGCAAAAAGTGTGCAAACTTATGAAATCCTTGTATAGTCTTAAACAAGCTCCGAAGCAATGGCATCAAAATTTTTATCAAGTGATACTTGATAGTGGATTTAAAGTCAATGAATCTGATAAATGCATTTACAGAAAGGTGTCATAACTAGTTTTTATGTTGATGACATGTTTATCTTTGGTTCTGACTTGGTTCAAGTGTTAGAAAGAAAAATGTTTCTTTCAAGTAAATTCGAAATGAAAGATGTGGGAGAGGCTGATGTTATTCTTGGGATGAAAATAAAGAAAGATGAAGGATAAATAATACTCTCACAATCTCATTACATTGAGAAACTTCTTATGAAGTTCAATCGTTATTATTGCAAGCCAGCCTCGAATCCTACTGACTTTAAATTAGACTATGTGAAAAATAGGGTGAAACTGCATCATAGGCTAATTATAAAAGTGTGATAGGCAGCTTAATGTACACAATAACTTGCACACATCCAGATATTTCATATACAGTTGGAGTGCTAAGTAGGTTTACAATTAATCCTAGCAAGAAACACTGGCTTGGAATCACAAGAGTTTTAAGATATATCAAGCAAAAAAAGGATTACAGTATCAATTACAAAGGATACCCATCAACTCTAAAGGGTTATTCGGATGCGAGTTGTATCACAAAAAATGATGATCACTCATCCACAAGTGGTTAGATTTTTTTTCTGGGTGGTGGAATTGTCTCTTGGGCATCAAAGAAACAAAGTTGTATAAGTGACTCTACCATGACTACTAATTTTGTAGCATTAGACACAGCAAGCAAATAGGCTGAGTAATTTGTTATATGAAGTACCAATGTGCCCTAAGCCTATATTGCCTAGATCTATACATTGTGATAGTACCTCATCCCTTGAAAGGGCGTATAGGGAAGCGTATAATGGAAATTTAAGACATATCAGAGTGAGATATAGTATCAGAGTGAGACATAGTATGGTTATAGACTTGATCAAAAGAGAGTCATAACTGTGGACTTTGTCAAATCCAAAGAGAACTTTGTGGATCCTTTAACCAAAAGATTAAATAGAGATATGGTTGTGAAAAAATCCATTGAGATGGGATTGAAATCCATAATACAAACCATACAACGGTGGAAACCTCAATTCGTCTCTAGCAAATTGCCTAGTCCTGGATTCAATGATTGAAAAGTACATTGTTTTGAGGATATGGTGTTCATTTCTTGCTAATATATGGGAGGATGAACATAGTGTTCATAAAAGGTTCAAGAAATGTCAAATACGACTATTCATATGTTGTTTGCATGAAAGAAAAAATATTTCGTACGGCAGAGCATATGAACTTTACTATGTGAGTGTATACCTTGAAGTCAATCAAATTTCTAGTTTGAATTTTGGAAACATTTATGAATAGGATTGGGGTATGTGAATTGATATGTATTATTTTATATCAATTTATAGCAATCAAAGTTACATAAACCATTGGTCCAAAGCCTATCCTACCAAGCGGCTGGACGAGTTATAGAACCTTTCACTAAGATAGTGGTTCAATCAAAAGACACCATTTCTAATGCACAAGTTGTCAGAGTGAGTTCAGTGACCTAGAAGATACTTTCAATAATAAAAAATGGCGGGTGATTGTTGGTATTTTTCTTATTGTTGAACAGATATAAGTCACCATTCAGTAAAGCATATGATCAATCATTCAAGCAATTTGAAAGTGTGCAACTTCAAGATGCATGACTCTTAATCGTCAATCATTGTGTCCATTGGAAAGGCCATTTAGCTCTATAAATAGAGGTCAAAATGGTGAAGTTTTGCTGCAAAAAAAAACTATCCATTCACAAGAAACCATTATGCTCTTCTTCTTTTGTTTTCGGTGTTGAAATAGTTTGTGTCAACTATTGTCAACAAAGATTCATTTTATGTTAGAGGATATTTGTTTTATATCATATGCACTTAATATGGAACAAATAAAGTTTTAAGAAAAGTGTAATACACGACTTTATGGTTGCTTTTTATATTTATACATTTCATTTTATTCTCCCACACTTTCGTTTTACTTGTCTTTGTCTTAGAACAATAACAGGTAACAAAATTTTTTTACATTTCAATATATTACAATGTGTATGTTAAATTTCAAAATGACCTAACAATATTAATAATGGTATTTCAGATACTCCCTCCGTCCCATCTCAATTTGCAGAAAGACAAATTGAGGTGGGAAAAATGTACTGTGTAAAAGTACCTAGGAAGTTGTAAAAGCTGAGCATGTACAGTAGAACTGACATGAACAGTAAATCCATTCAAAGCAGCTGCAAATTTCAATTTGCAGCCATTAGTACGGTAACCTTTCCCTCCAAAATTTCTTAATTTACACAGGACTTTCGAAATTGGCTCCAAAAATTGAAATTCCAGAGCCAAAAGAAAAATTGAATGATTTCAGAGAAAAATAAAAAAGAAAACTCAGCATCATTTTCTGGCCTCTATAAACGACTTCAAATTCTGGTCCATTCTGCTCTGTTCTATTTTTCCAAATATGCACATTCTCCCCCTTTCTGGCAGCATTAAAAGCCCTCAGATTTCATCTCTTTGCAAAAAAAATTGGCCCTTCAACATCTGCCATCGTCACAGGGATTTTCAGGCTGTTTGGGCTGTGATGGTGGGAAGGAATCTGACAGATGAGGAAAGGCAGCAAATTGCACAATTTGTGCTGCACCACAACGATGAAGGAAAGCTGAAGCATCGTAGACGAGTGGAGGAAAAAACTCGACGGGGTTGCTCTATCCGGACAGTCAACACCATTTGGGCTAGGGTGAAGCAGCAGATTCATGGTGGTGGTACAATAACAGCAAGGTCTTTCCGACATGGAAGACCATTCCCAACCAAAAAGGCCATCGACCCAGCAGCCTTGATGGTTATACCTCTCCCGAAACGGAGA
>JAULKM010171264.1:0-15674 GCA_032355605.1 Rubia tinctorum | reverse complement strand
CCACCATCCCCGCCACCTTTCTCGCCCAGTAAGTAACCCCCACATCAACGCCACCCACCAACTGTTCAAGAACCAAACCTAGGGTTTTGACATCCTCCTGCCACCACCACATACACGCCGCCTCTCCTGCCTCCCGCCATCCCCCGACACCCTCCTGTAACCAAACCTAGGGTTTTGACATCTTTGCCGCCACCATAGCTTCTTCGCCATAGCTTCTTCCACCGTCAAGATGAGATTGAGGAGGCCAAAACTAAAGCCTGGTCGTGCCCCCGATTGCGACTCCGATTGCAATCCCAATCTGACTCCGACGGCTCCGATTGGTGGGGCGCTGAGAATTGATTGTGCAACCTGGAGGAGGAGGGGCAAAGCATAACTATGGTGAGGATGTGGAGAAAGCAGCCGGGGAAAGCATGTGGTGGTGGAGGAGGAGGAAGGGCAAAGCATAACTATGGCGAGGAGAACGACGTTGGAGGGGCAAAGCATGGCGCGGGGAATATTGGTTCAAATTTAGAATATGAATTTCATAGGGGAGAGAATACTGGTTCACAAAAGAAGAGAATATTGGTTCACCTTTGGAAAAGAAAAGGTGGGGAAGATAGAAACGGGGAAGACGGCGGCAATGAGTTTTCATCTTTTTCTTTTTTTAAAAAATCCAAGGGCATAATAGTCTTTTCCATAAAAATCGGCCAAAGAATTGTTGACTAAAAAATCAGCCTAGTCAAATGTTACTTTATGAGATTGCATGGTTATATTGACACTTTCAACCTAAAAGCAAGATCGTTTTAACACTTAACAAAAATTGAAACAGCAGAGTTTGTAAAAACATAAGGGGGCCATTTCGAAGTAGTTGAGTTTTAAAGGATCATCATGTAACTTTCAAAACAAACTCCCCTCGCACTAGGAAAATTTGGCGCCAATATCCGCCTCTGTCTTCTACTTCATTTGCACTACCAGATTAGGGTTCTGAAAAAAACCCAAATTCACATTTCAAAATGAAGAGTTTTAAAGACAAATTAGAGGAAGTTGCAAAGATGCTGTCGCCTTCATTCTCCGCAGAAAAGTCTAACAAAATTCGATCGTACCAAGCGCTCTTTGAGCTAGCTACAACGAACAGCGACACATGTTCAATGCAATTACTCGGAGATTCAGCCAACGTTGTTGTTTCTCTACTTATACCTGATGTAATTAGTGGCGATGAAGAAATGTGAGCTATGTTTCTCTATTAAATTGACGATGGGATTTTCTTCACTATGTTTTATTTTTGCTGAAAGTCTTTTGCTGTTATTAATAGGGGCTCTCTAGCGTTAAAGTGCCTGGGGTCTATGCTTTACCATCCCTCCATTGTTCCCAAAATTACAGGTCAGCTTGTTGATGTTTCTCCAAAAAGTTGCGGTTTTTGAATTTTTGTGATTAGTAATATGACATTTTTAATTTGGTGTTTTGGTTACTGGTAATATAGGCGAAAATGCTGTAATAATTATCGATTCGCTAGTCAAGATCATTACCACGACCAGGAAAAAGGTGATTTGTCTCCCTCTTTGCAGGATAATGTAGATGATTGTTTGTTCCTGGAGGAAAAAGTTTGAGATCTTATTGTATCCACATTTTATCCTGATTGACTTGTTTGTTTCGCGTTGCAGTCTGTTTGCAAACTAGCGGTGTGGTGCATATCAGTTCAACAGTTCGATGAAGCATTTTTGAATGCTCATTTCCATTCTTTGTTAAAGGCAATCGTTGGTGCCCTAGACAATCCCATTGGTTCCCTCTCGGTTACGTATGAGGCCATGCAGGTAGCTTGCTTTGAAATTTCATTGGAAGTAGGATCGAATGACAAGCTTGTTTCGGGTACATGATTTAACTGCATTAATGAATGTCATGTACTCAGGGGGTCATAGAAAATATTATGCAACTTAGAGTTGATTGAATAGGTTAGAAGTTTCTGTATATTTGAGTAGGATATATTAACATAGTAAAAGTTTCTGCACAGGCTGTGATGAAATTAGTACCTTCATGTGGTGAGAAGATGACGGAAATGTCAAATTTATGGGCTCCTCCAATTTACAGAAGACTTGTTAGTGTTGATAATCGGGATAGAGAAATGGCAGAGAAATGTTTGTTGAAGATAAAGTTTATGATATGTCCTGCTCCGACATCCCTCTTGCAGGTACATCACAATTCTGTCCATATTTGGTCTTCTTTTTTCATCCTCATTTTCACAGATTTCCTGTTCATCCACAGCAAATATGAAGTGGTCTCTTTTTTTACATTGAAGTTTTATGGTGAATCATTTGATGCTTTCTAAATTGCACTGTATTATGCAAGCATTTTCATTTGGCATTACTGCTTTATTCACTGATTTGTCTTGCATGCAGCTAACTAATTGTGCTTCCTACTTTAAAGTCATAGCCAATAAACATTATTAACGAGACTAAAGCTTCTCGCTCCTATATATTTGACCAGACACTTCTTTTAGACGTGAAGGACAATATGCTTCCCGCAATGGCAGACTTACTAAATAATGGCATGACGGTTCAGGCCATGAAAACGTGGAAATGGTTTGTTCATTTGCTTGGTCCTGGTGCAATGAAAAGCAAACATTTAGTCACTAAGATGCTCAAAATTGCGGAGCAGGCATTTTCTGATACAGACCCGCAAGTTCAAATCGCTGGACTGGTATCTTTTTTCTGCCCGCTGCTCTTTGACCATGGTTTTAAAGAAAGACAAACTTGATAACCAGTCTACGTTCCAGATTGTGGTGGTTTTTTGTTTTTCCATTTTAGCATGTGACTTAATCATCATCCACTTTCATTTGCAGGTTTCATGGGAAGCTATTATTGATGTTTTTCTTTTGCTACCAACTCAAACTTCCAAGAGTGATTTAGTTCCATTATCTGCGGGTAGTAGCTGTCCAAATGAAGCAGAAAAGTTTTTTAGAAAGATAAAGCTCATAATGACCCCCCTGATAGGAATCCTGGCAACCAAATTTGATGTATCTGTTCATCTGACCTGCCTCAACACATGGTGTTATCTCCTTCATAAACTTAACACTTCTGTTTCCAGTGATTTGGTGATACAATCTGTCTGGGAGCCTCTTTTGGAATTTGTTTTCCGAGCTGAGCCTGATAATGGATATGCCTTGTTATGGAACAAATGTCTGGATATGCTTGATGCTTTTACTAATGCAAAAATTTCTCATTCAAATGATATTCCTCAAGATCACAAGAGTAGTACCCTTTTGGAGAAGACATCTGTTATTGAGACTGGTCCATTGGCATCTGCCAAAGGCTCGTGGAAGAATTATGCAATTAAGTGGTCGCCTTGGAATCTACATCAGCTTGATTTCTTTATTAGAAGGATTTGCAGTTTCCTCAGTCAAGCTTCAAATGTTACCGTCTCTCAAGAATTCAAACAAGTAGCACGCAATGCTGCCTTAAAGTTATTCAGATCTCTTTTGAGAGCAGTAAACAGTGTTATAAGCTCTACTTCCACGAGCTGTGATGAGATAATGCTGTGTATGAAAGCAGTTTTTAGGTTCTTGAAGAAGATCTGTGAAAATGAGACTTTAGAAGATGGTAAATCTCTCGATTTCATCAATGTTCCACTTCAGCTGCTGGAGATGGTTACTGAGGAATTAGAACCCTCAATAATGGGATCTCCTCTGTACAAAATGGCAGTAGACCTCAAGGGTTTCGATAAGCTAGACCGTGTTGGTAAACTTAGATACTCATCTCCGACAGGGATACATTTTGTTTCGTACATGGACATGGTTACTCCCATTGTGTACTTGAATATACTCTTTTTCTCAGTGGCTAAACAGCTGTCGTCTGAGGCTACTGACCTTAACACTATCACAGACAGGATTTACAGGCATGTAAAGTTTTGCTTCTGTTCCTATGATGCCCTGGAAATTCTCCATCTTTTTGCTGGTTTGTTGTTCAAGTATGAGGCTTTTGATTGCTTGGCCATCTGGAGAACTCTTTCCATTTGTCTTAAAGATTATATGGATGATAAAACCCGCCACTCGTCGCTCATAATTGGTTCAAAGAACCCCAGCTATCCTATTGTACTGTACCTCCTTACATATCCTTTTTCCATGCTGCTGCACCCCATTAGACATCACAAGGTTTCGCTTCAGGATCTTATGGATGCGTGGAAACAACTATATGCTTCTCTCAATCATGATATCCGTAAACCTTGTTCTCCTGTAGAGAATTTCACTGATGATCTGTCTTCAGTATTGAAAGGATATTTGGATGATGTTACTATCATGACTGACAGAGGAGCTGAGGTCCAGAGGAGGGACAATAAGCAAGAAACTGACACGGTATTATTCATAGGCAACATTGGTGCTTGCGTTCTGGAACAATTTCTTTTGAGAGTTCGCCTAAAACAAACTCAAATGGGTGATAGTGACAGCTGGATATCAGCCAATGTGAGGAGTTGCACGAAATTCTCTTCCAGGTAAAGATTTTTCCCCGAAAAAGAGAAAGTTGTTGACAAAGCGCGTTGATTCGTACTTCTCTATGCTGTTCAGATGATTGCTTATTCTCTTGTTCTCTTTAAGCTTTATTTCCTCCAGGTTCTTTAGGCATATTTTGTTCACTATACTGGTTGGAAATGTTAGCATTTTCTCCACCATCACCCTCTATTAAAACTGAAAAGACCGCTTTCCTTCAATGGCAGGTTGCTGAAGCTCGCTATGGCTGAAGGAAAATTTGATGCTCCAAAGATTCAGCCTTTAACAATCAGGTAGTTTGGGTACACTTGTGCATGAAACTTGTATTTGATTCTGCCGGGCTTTCTAATTTGATCACTATAAAATTTTCAGAATGTTCTCAACGCTGATCCAATTTATAAGCAGCCTGAACTTCAAGGGAGATATTCTTGCATTTGTCGAGGTTGGCGCTTCTTATTCTTCTTATTCTTCTATACAAAGATTCATACTTACGAAACATTATACTGTACAAATGTTGGGGAAATTAAGGATGACGGCGCATCCTGTCAACTTCAAGGTTTATGGACTGAAATCTTGAACAGTTTTCTTAGGAGTCAGCCATCAATGAAGTTTGATTCCTCATTCCTCGTGTTTCAAGCATCTCTTCTAGAGAAAACTCTCGATCACTGGAACTTCACCATCTCAGCAACCACCATCAACTTCTGGAACTCTACATATGGTGGAGAGCCGCGGTTAGACTTGGAGTACCCCAAAAACTTGCACTCCATCCTAGATAAGCTTTACAGAAACGGCAAGATTTACATCTGCAGAGCAAAACTGGCCATCGGCGAGCAAAGCCATTCTGGAATTACTAGCAGTACAGCTCTGAAGAAATGCCGAGTGTATGCTGCGCTGAAGGAGGACGGGGGGACTGATTTGCAGGGACAGAATGAGATGCAATTGAGTTGTAAGAGAAGAAAGGTGGAGTTAACTGAACACCAGAAAGATGTAAGACGAGCGCAACAAGGGCGTTCGCGTGATTGTAGTGGACATGGCCCCGGGATCCGGACATACACCAGCGTTGATTTCTCTCAAGGGAATGAAGAAGAGTCACAAGAAAGCCAGATGATTTGATGCGTTGGTTCTGTCTAGAAGATATCAGGTGAGAGTTTCTATTGTTCTGTTTTTACAGGCTTTAGTTCTGTATAGTTTGTCTTTTTATTCCAGGCCTCCATCAGCCTGGATTTTGCAACTGTAAATTCTGCCATTTTCTTTAGTAGCATGGGTTAGGAGGGTGATATTTGCTGTTTTATACACGGTACTAATATTTTGTTAACTCGTCAAGGCAGTTGGCGGTATGCTCCTGGCTTCAGATTCTTGTTCCTTGTTCCGTGATTGTTTTGGGTGTTAATTGTTTGGTATTTGTTTTAATGATGGAGGCAAATGTAGGAAAGATGATCCGATTGAATGACACTATTTACCACAGATTGAAAGGAAAGATGAAAGATTTTTTTTTGTTTATAAAAGAAAATGCATTTCTACGTCTTTGCTTCTGCTAAACCTAGTCACTAAAGTGATGAAGATTGAGAGTTTAGCATCAACAAATTTGTGGTTATATTAGGCACTGGTTGGATGATAATGTTTTCAATTATATTGCTAATGAGAAATTTGTATACAGTTAGGGATTAACATGGGTCGGGTCTAATAAGACCTAGATCCAATGCTAAAATTTTAGCTAGATCTAGACTTAATTCGGACCCGTAGAGTTTGAAAAACCTTAAACACAGACCCAGACCCGATGGGTCGAACGAGTCTTAGGTCTAAAACGGGTCTAATATTATGATTTTTTTCTTCATTAAATAAAAGAAATATTAATCTAAATACTAATAAGTCAAGTTTAATATGCAAATGCTTTAATTCTTCAAGAAAAAATAATTTAATTCTTACTAAAAATTTCAACAATCGTTCAACAAAATTAATATATGAGAGATAAGTATTTATTTAAGAGTCCTTATTTAATTAATAATAACAATATAAAGTCTTTAATCATATTTATTCTTGATTTAAAAAATAAATTATGCATAAAGGGAATTAAGGATGTCTCTTGACGGTGACCTCTATCTTTAAGTTATGAGCGATCCACAATATTCCACTTATATACTGCATTTATTAACTCACATACTAAATTTAAAAAATAAATTAAAATGTACTTTTTCACTATATTTTTTATATTTTCACACTGAAATACACATTATTACTTGATTTAACTTATAGAATACAATACTTTATTTTTTTAAAAAAAAAACTTACAACTTTTAAGGTAAAAAAATAAGTGGACTATCTATAAACTTATGGATAGACCAATTTTTCTGAAACTTCCTCATGAGAATTATATGGGTCTACGGGTCGGATCTGAGCCTTAATATTTTGGACCCGGACCAAACCTAGTTTTTAAAATCTAAGACTTAGACCCGATCCAGATGCGATGGGTCTAAAAAAATTTAAACCCATACCCGACCTAATGGCTCTGGACTCTATGGGTATGGGTTGGGTCCTAGACTCATGCTCATCCATATGCATAGTAGACTGGAGATACACACCACATTGTATCCTGGGTCCTAGAACCATGCTCATCCGCTTGGAAGTAGCGTTACCTTTGACTACATTAAGAGTGGTATTTTGGAGGAAGAGATGGGGAGGAAGTCTCAAGGTTCATCGTTACATTTGCAAGTTATGTATGTTGAAAATATGAGTAGAAGCAAGAGCATGTTTCAGGGGAAGAGTAAGGAGAAGGGCATAAGCAAGTCGACATCACGCTACAAGAATGTCACTTGTCATCATTATGGTAAACTTAGGTATTACAAGAAAAATTGCTTCAAGTTGGAAAATGAGAAGAAATATATGGTGGTGGTGAATCAAAGGATGAGAGCATGCCATGTGTGTCGTTGCTTCGATTAGTGATCTACTTGTTGCTTGTAATGAGCACATTATCAACTTTGTTCAACAAGAGGCTAGTTGGGTTGTTAATGGCAAAGCTATTGTTCATGTCATCTCAAGGAGACATCATTTCATCTTATACCACTGGTGATTTCGGAGTATTAAAGATGAGAAATGATAATTGGATAAAGGTTGTTGGCATTGGAACTATCTTCTTCGAAACCAACTTGGGATCAAAGTTGGTACTTCACGATGTAAAACATGCTCTGAATATTTAGTATAATCTTATTGTAGTGAGCGGTCTTGATGATAATGATGATTGCCATAGTTCTATGGGTAAATGGCCATTGGAATCTAACTAAGGGATCCTTGATTTTGGCTCGATCTTGGAGGTTTCGGTTAGTGGTAGTTCAATCAATGTGGTGAAAATGATGACTTGCAACATTTATGGCATCAAAGGCTTAGCCATATGAACGAGAAGGGAATTCATGTTTGGCCAAAAAGAACTTTCTCTCATGCATCAAAGGTGTGAAGCTGAAGAGCTGTGATCATTGCTTGGTTGGGAAATAAAATAGAGTATCCTTCAAAACTCATCATTCTTCAAGAAAGTCGGAGTTGTTGGAGCTTGTGTGTTATGATGTTTGTGGCTTTAGAGGTACAATCTCTTGGTGGCGACTTTATTTTGTGACTTGTCTATGCATTGAAGTCCAATGACTCTGTGCTTAAGAATATAAGAAATTTAATAATTTAGTGGAGAGGAAAACAAGCAAGAAATTGAATGTTGTTCATTATGATAATGGTGGTAAGTATTGTGGTCAATGATAGGCTTGTCATATGTGAACTGGGCCTGGTTTAGTGTTAATCCACACTCTCTATAACTGAGAGGTCCAGAGGTTCAAATCACACCCCTGTCAAGAATTGTGAATGTTAGAGCAATTTCTTGATAGGGATTACCCAGCGTTATGTGATTGTGTCGGTGGTCCACATTGCGGTTTCCCAACCTGCAGGTGCCAGGTGGTCGATGAAGGTGAGATTGTGGTGGTTCCGGCTTTGGTGGCAGTGGCTCGTTAGTGGTGCAGCGTTTGAGTGTTCTCAAGAGGGCGTCCCTAGCTATTCAAATAAATGGAGTTCCAGGCTCCACTGAACTTCAATAGATTCAATGGTGGTGTATCTTAATTAAGTTTTAGAGTAGGTGTTTATATGTAATTTGGTTACTTTTATATAATCTTTCAAAAAAAACTATAGGCTTGCCATCAAAAAAATATAATACCCTTTTCCAGAATCCCATCATTATACATTTTGTTATCAAATTTCACCATAGACACACATTTGTCAAGAAGAGTTACTGCCCAAGACCTTATAACTTTCCTTCCCCAAATTCTGAAGAAAATCCTTCCTTAACTATAAAAGGAGGGTTACTGTTGAGGACTTTACAGAGTACCATTGATTCCCATTGCTTTGAGCTTTCTTCCAATTCCTCTATTGTGATTTTCCCCGTTATCATCCCGTCAAAAATGATAATATTATAATACTTCACCTTCTGTTATTTGTCAATGGATAATGAACTCCATTTCTTCTTTTATTCCTCTTATATTCTTTCAATCCATGACAGTCTTTTCCCCACCATCCGTGAGTTGTTTGGATTTGAGCTTTCTTTTTCCTCCATTATTGTGAGCTTACTTTTAATCGGAGTTAGAATGATCAGATTCTCCACATCCTCAATTGCTCTTACTGACAAACCATCAATTTCCAAACCCAATTTAATCGTGACCCTAGATTCTAATCCCCATCCTCATGTAAAACACCTTTTAGAACTTCTCCAATTATTCCCACTTCTCATCCCATCCTTCGCTCTAGACTTTGCTCGTGTCACACCACTTATTGGTTGCAATATCAACTTCTTTATCGCTTTCTAGTTACCAATCTACCCATTGGTGGCCTAGCTAAGATGAACTCGCCAAATTAAGGTTGAAGATTGTTTTGAAGGAGACACATAGTATCAGTGTAATCTCAGGCAATAAAGTTATTTCTTGATTACTTTTTTGCTTAATAGAAAATAATGTTACATAGAATTTAATTTTGAGTTATTAGGTTACATTATTCAACTGATATTAGTGCAACAACATTATGTCAGCCAAATAGATTACCTCATGATGTTTAGCAAAAAAGAGAAGAAAAGTAAACCACATCCATCCACATATGTACTTCTAACTTAAAAGAAGGATTATAAGTTAATTGTGTAAAAACTTGAGGATTGATTTGCGATTCATCTAAAACTCAAGGGGCTAAAAAGAAAATGGAAAAAAAGATGCACAATCAAAGCACCAACCGAATCTCCCCACCATCCCTACCCCCAAATTGGAGTCCCCTACCCTCTCCAACCAAAATACATGTACAAATACCCCCTCAATCTCTCTAGATTTTCACTTACCTTCTCACGATTCACTCTCTCTCCAAAATTAAATGAAGTCTTAATCAATCTCGAGGTGCATAGATTCTTATTAAAATATGATAAATTGATAATAAACATATAGTAATTAGATGCGCGAGTAACGACTATTCACAAACGAAAATTAATTTACTGCTCAAAATTAAGCTGTGCATTGAAATCAAAATTCAATCCCACATCAAATCCATTATGTATGGTATATATTCGAACTTGATAAATTAAAATGCTCATAAAAGTGTGACCTAATTCCATGTATAGATTCATGTCACGAGGGTCAACCGAGCATGTTGTTCTCATCGTTCTTCTCGCCCAAAGAATATCACACTTATCCCCATTTAATCACTCATGATGAGTAAAAAATGCAAATCATTATCTTCCTAATAGATATCAAGTAAAATATTTTTCACCTCACTAACTCTTATCGATCTCAATCCACACTATTAATCCCTACCTACGAATATACAAGAACCAAGATGTCTGCATAAAATTCATCGATATATAATACATGCTAAAATGTATGAAACTACACTTGCTGTGTAGATACAGAGCGGAGCCAATGCTAACGAGAAGATAGAGATTGCAGTCTAAAAGCATAAAATTCATCATAAATCCATCTCTCTCCGACCATTAATGGTGGACACAAATGTTTTCTCCATCTTTGTTTCATCTCAAACAAATCTTCTTCCTTCTCCGTCCCGTTGAAATGTGTTAGAAGGTCAATGGAATTTGACGACTTGATGATATGGGAGACAACGACTGAAACTTTGTTGAACGACGGTTACAACCATAACATCCCAAGTCAGCAAAGTTCTTCATCCGGTAAGTTTCGAGCATTATGAGTTTCCATCAAATTCCGCCTCAGTGACACCTCTACCTCCGACTTGACAAAGGATTTGAATTTAAATGAGAGAAAATTGAGGATGGATTTGTAATTATTCGAAACTTGAGGGAGGAAAAAGGAAAAGGAAAAGGAAAAAACAGATGCCCCATCAAAGCAGAAATCCAACCCTCCCACCACCCCCATCCGACCCAAGCCCCCCTGCCCCTCCAGACCAAAATACTCTCTCTCTACATTTCTCTCCGTAATCAAGTTGAGTCTAAATCGATATATTCACACACAACTCGAGGTGCATAGTGTTTATGTGCAGGGATACATCGTGTTCGTGCATGTATCTGTAATTTCTAGGGGTTTTTTTGGTATAGCAAAATCCGTAATTTAGATTCAAATGTGTGGAATAAATTAAAGAGAGCGGGGTGCGCAGGAGGTTTTAACTTTCAAGTAGCAGCAGTTAGGGTTTTTGGATTGGCTTCATTACATTTGGTTACGGTTTCGATTTCGATTTCATTTCATTTCGGTTTACTCGATCTGTTCTTGAAAAGTGAGGGAGGAATGGATTCCAATTCGATTTCTTCTTCGCCGGTAACTGTCGTTACGGAGAACAATAGTAGTAGCCGTGAAGGCGCTTTGTTGCCGATTGCGGCCTCTCCGCGCGCGACGGAGGACGATGTGGCTCTATCTGTGACCGCGGGGCTTGCTAGAGAAGCGGCGCTGCTTTTTCAGGCCGGGAAGTTTGTGGATTGTGTTAACATGTTGAAGATGCTGTTGCAGAAGAACGAGAACGATCCAAAGGTTAATTCTTTTGAGTTCTTGTTTATCTTCTTGTTTCTTTTGCTGCTGTCTTTTTTTGGCTTAATTTAGGGTTTGAACTAAATAGGAGCTTCTCGAAGTGAATTGGCTGAATTGGCCTTATTTGGGTTTTACTGCATAGCAGTGTCCTTTGGTTAGTTAATAATTGACTGAGGATATCATGAAGTTTATTTAGGATTTAGCACGAGCTCGAGGCAGTTTCAGAGTAAAACTTTATTTTTTTTAGCAAAGTGGTAACGATGCTCTTTTTCCACTCCGACTGATGGATGCAAGTAGAAGTTTTTTATTTTTGGAAATGAAACGTGAATAATTAGGCGAGTTCGGAGACTGGTTGTAAGTGGAAGCTTTATTGTAGTGGAATTAAAACTTGAATAATTAGGGGAGCTCGAAGACTGATGAAGCGATTTAAAACAGGAGGATGAGTGTCTATTTTTGAGATATGAATTGAAGATGATTCTTGTACTCTAGAGTCCTAGACCATTGGAAAGTAGAACTGATAGTTGAATGATAGGCCTATATCTGGCTCTGAGGAGGCTTAGATATGTAACTTCTTCCCCCCAGTAAAGGTGCTTGTAGCTATATTATGTTTTTTTGTTTATTTTTACACGTGAAAAAGACGTCTAATTCTGAGTGTTGCATAAATGAGGATAAAAACTTGATGTCCTATTTGGAGCTTTTATGTTTGTCTTACTGATGTACGACAAGAACTGTATCGAATTGATAAATCACATCATGCTTATTTTCTGCAAGATGTTATTTTAAATTTTAGAAAACAATAGATGCTCCTGAGAGGTAATGGCTTTTCTCTCTAAAGCAATTTGTTCTTTGTATTCACACCAAAACTAAAGTACTGGGGAATTTGGGATGTTCTCTTCTGCACTTGAAATTTGACTTTCCTTAAATAGCATCGTGATTGTACATTCTCTGCATTATGGCTTTGTTTGACAGAACTTATAAGCTGTTTTGCTTATAAGCAAAACACTTTTTAATGTTTGATTAAGTGCTAAAAAGCTTCTTATTTTGAAAGCAGAAGTTATTTTTGAGGGAAAAACAGAAGCTGGTCACCTCCTGCTTTCAATATAAACCAGCTCTGCTTATAAGCATAGCTCTGCCAAACGCACCCTATGTCTGAGGCATATTATGCATCTTCTTGGTTGTGTTTCAAAGTGTTTTGTTAGGTAGATGCCTAGATGCTGTCCAGCTTGATTGGAATTATTGAGTTGTACTCGTAGTTGGGAAATAAATAGAATTGCAAAATTCGTTACCACTTTGTTTTCTTCAATGATTTTTTTTTGTTCAATGTATTTTTGGATCTACTCATTGGATTGAGCCGGCTCTCATGTGTTATCTGTAATGTTCCTTAGGTTTTCCCTTAGAGAGGGCTTATTGTCATACATTTATGTACCTTCTGTCGGTATTTTCCTTTTTCTGTATCCATATATGTTGAATTTTTGTTGTTTGTGATTGAGTACGTTTTTTGATGAAACCTTCAGAAACTTTAGCTAAAGTTAGAAAGTAGCTGTAATTATGTCTCTTATCTGAACTCACGGATGCTTTTGAAAATGTTTGTCATTTTAGATTCTTCACAACATTGCTATCGCGGAGAGCTTTCAAGATGGTTGTTCAGATCCTAAGAAGCTTCTCGAATCACTAAGTAATGTCAAGGTATATGTGTGATATGTCCTCAGTGCACTCTTCAAGTTTTCTATTCAATGGGAAATGAGCTGTTTCTTGTTGGTTTTTAACCTTAGTGAGCTCTGGGTAGACATTTTTGACATTTGCCATATAAATTACCAAATAATATTATATTTGCTCTTGTAAATTGCAGCTTTTCTTATTGTCTCAAATCCATGAGGAATAGTCTTGTATTCCCCATCTGTAGTGCTTTAAACAGGGATGCTAGTCCACATTGGCTAAATTCTTGAGATAATTGTTCAATGGAGTATCTGAAAGCAGTGTTGTCTTCTCAAGGATATAATTTGTTGTTTTCAGCTATAGTTTTAGTATAAGTAAGAGAATTATTTATTCCATTTGTGCAAGCATTTCTGCAGGTCCTCTTAGTAAGGAACACTTCATGCTTATTATTTCTCCTGAGAATAAAACTGCTCTTAGCCACGCCCGCAAAAATTTGATGCTACTATTCACAATAATGTGAATTGTGTCATCATTTTTGCGATGATGGCATTTTGGTGTTGTAAATCCTCTTGGGAGGAAGAACTGGGATAATTTGTTCCAATGAACGCTCTTGTTAATTCTAAATTTTAAGAAAGAAATTGTCACTGAATAGAAGTATCGATGTTCCCATGTTTGAGCTCAGTGTGACGAGTAAGAACTGCCAAATAAATTTGCTGAACTGTGTTTGCTTGGATTTTTCATTTTCTCTTACTTGTCAGAAACGATGCGAAGATCTTTCTCAGGCATCCGAGGAACAATCAGAGTCTGTTGGAAACATTAGCAAAGCCCAAGTTGGAAGTAAAGGAAACTGTAATCTGGCACTTCCATTCTCTTCCTCTAGTAGCCTGCCTGTGTATGGTGATGGACATGATACATCTGTTACAATGTTTAACATGGTATGGTCTCATGATTTTTCGGACTAGTCCGACCTATGCCTGTCATTATTTCATGTAGTTGGAATTATTTGTATGATTGCATATCTAAATTAAGGTGTGCATTTTTCAGGCAGTTATCTGGTTCCATCTCCATGAATATGCCAAATCATTGTCAATTTTGGACTTGTTTTATCAAAATATTGAACCTATAGACGAGGTAATGGTTGTGAAAGAACAGCCTTTCTTCCCGTTTCTATCTCATTTGCGTGTTTTGTTTTCTTGGTCTTCGTATATACTAACGCCTAAGTGCTTGCAGGGGACAGCTCTTCGTATTTGCCTTCTGTTACTGGATGTAGCTCTGGTTTCCAACAATGTATCTAAAGCTGCTGTAAGTTTGATGCCACACTTGGTTCTCTTACATTTGCAAAGAATTGGGCATTAGTTATTCTCTTTGGGAAATGTTTTCTTCGGAACAGTCATTATGGACCATGTGACGAGCTTATGTGGTCTACTTTGTAGCCTATTGTACTAATCCTATGAGGTTGTGGACACATGGGAATTGCTATTATGACTTTTTTTCCATCTTGAAAAAGGATACATCACTTATTATTTGTTTGATGGTGTTATGCAAATGGTTGTCAGTTAATTTATTTGTTGGATGTGGCCCTGTTAGTCATAATTGAGCAATTTTTTACTCTTGGACCCTTGGTACATCTGTACTTAGTAAAATATTTTCGGATACTATGCTCTGCAGTGTCTTTGTAGTCAAAGCTAGTGCGTTTCACATGTGGAAATTAGGAACCCTCCCAATAGGATATGCTTGTATGGGGTCTTAATCATGTCACTAATGATGTATTACAAAATCAGTGGCACATTTTATAATCAGGTGTCTGTATTAATATTAGATTTTCTGGAAATATATGTAGTTAAGTGTGTTATTGTTTATAGGAAGACCTTTGTCTCTTGGATATAATGTTTGAAAATTGGAAATGAACTGACATGGATTCTGGTCATTTTTGGGCTGGGTGATGAAGTTTCTTTGTTAGGATTTGTGGCCTTGCAGTGTTTTACTTCTGATAAGGTTAACAAGTCTTTGGAAATTAGTATGTTCCAGCTCATAACTCATAAGAGATCAAATAATGATCTGAAGAGAGTAAAAGATCTCTTGCTCTTTTCCCTTATCCTTGTCATGGTCGAGCTGTCCAAATTTTGGTGAATGCCTTTGACTCGTTCTATGGCTTAACCTTTTTTGTTTGACTTTACCATTGTTAGGCATTGTGAACGATATATTTTCAATATCTGGAGTTCTTCCGTTACCTGAACTCGTTTGAGCTTGGTTTTAATGTTGTTTTTCTAGTTTTGGTATTTAATTGGCTGTAATTGACTTTTTTCCGGTTTCTAGGCTGGTATCAATATATGTAATTGTCTGATTGTGGGTTTGCAAGACTGTTCTACAAATGATCTTCCAACATCTGGAGTTTGTCCCTAATATATTAGCTTGCGAAAGCCTGATTTAGCTCTGGGTTTTCTTGTTTTAGGATGTGATTAGCTATTTGGAGAAAGCGTTTTGCATCAATAGCTTAAATCAAGTAGACAATGGAAGCTCATCCCATCAGCCTACTGTATTATCAAAACCTTCACTCACCTCTATTTCGG
>JAULKM010171253.1:0-15675 GCA_032355605.1 Rubia tinctorum | reverse complement strand
AGTTGAGTGTACCCTGCGGGCTAGACGCTGCGATTCGTGCATTTATTTGAGTGGTGCGAGATTCTCAAATAAATAAAAATCCGATTTTCCGCAATCCAGAGTCTTCGCAAGGAGATTCATATCAGATAGGATCCCTGAAATAAAAAACCTGGCGTGCCTGGGCACCTATGATGAACTTGTCGTCCTCGAACCGAACTCGTGTAAGGTCCACCAATGTGAAACCCATGGGTTTCTCCGTACGAACCCCGACACCATTATCAATCCACCGGCACTTGAAAACCACAACTTTGAACTCAATATAGTCCAACTCCCAAATTTTCGCAATCACCCCGCAAAAGGCCACCACTGCTGCAATAGGGTTTTTATCTTTCTTGCTAGATTGCCAAATAGATTAAGACTCAATGTAGACTCCATTGTTCTGTGTTGCACTCTTGTTGTCCTTTTCATCCCTTGCAAAAGTAAAACCATTAATATCATACCCTAAGTATCTTCTGACAGTGCAGTTTGCCCTTCTTTCAAAGGCACGAAGTTTACTAGGCATGTTGTCCACATTGCACAGATCGTAAAACCAAATTTAAAAATGTGGAAGAATGCTCCAACTGTATTTTGTTCAAAGGCTATTCTAGATATAGTGCTTGTAACATGTGCTCATGAACATAGACTGCAATCTTGCCACTATTCCTTAATACGTACAGGTGAACCATCATGAACTCAGCATAGAAGGGTGTATGAAGTCTTCCTTTTGAGCCTGCAACCCCATTTTCCCTACCAAAGTATGCTTGTTCAGGTAATCCAACCAATGAAGTTCAAAGCATAGTATTCAATGATCACCTCGGTCACGTATCTTTTGCACGATGCTCGCATCAGGATGGCTAAGATTGTGATTGTAGCCTTTGAAATCACCCGCCGCTCGAAATGGTACATCCAATGCATTCCCACAGGACCCCATAGACGAATTTCACTAACCAAATGAATTACTAGATGAATCATTATGTCAAAGAGAACGGAGGAAAGTACTTCTCTAACTGACATATCATGAAAACCTCCACCCGCTCCAACACATCAAGTGCTTGCCTACTTATATTCTTACGACAAATGAAGTTGAAGAAGAAACACAGTCACATAACGCTAAATCACACATCCTCCTCCATAACACCACGGATGGCAACGAGAAACAATTGTTGCATGATAATATGACAATCATGCGATTTTATGGCGTTCGGACTCAAATCATCATTCAAAAAGCGACAAACATTAGAGTATCCTGATGGTACCTTGATTCCATGGATACACTCGCAAATTGATCTCCTCTCATCCACTCACAGATTGTACGGGATAGGAGAGAGGTACGTTTGCTTCCCTCTCACTTCTGAGGCTAGGTCCGACCGAATTTCAAGCTCCAACAAATCCATCCGCGCATTCAAGTTGTCCTTCGTCTTCTCAGGAATGTTGAGTAACGTACCAATCAAACTCTCACGCTCATTCTTTTCAATGTGTATTACATACAAACAGTGACGAACCTCCAAATGCTCCCAGTATGGTATATCAAAGAAAACCGACCTCTTCTTCCAAGGACCTTCAACATCTACACCCACCTTCTTCATCTTCTTCCTAAGAACAACATTCAATTTCTTAACCTTGTCGTGGATGAAAACCCCCTTCAATTGCCTTGGTGAATTCCGAACCTCCTTCCCGCCAACAAACTGAAATGTGTCCTCATGCAATTTATGCTTCACCGAAAAGAATTTTTTATGACCCAAATACATTGTCTTGTGCCCATTCTTCAGCTGTTGGTAATCTGTGGACTCTTCTCACATGGGTACACCTTGTGCCCCTTCACCACATAACCCAAAAGGTTTTCATATGCTGGAAAATTATTTATGTTACAAAACATCATTGCCTTCAAATTGAACAGTGATCCCTTGAAAGCATCAAACACATTGACACCCTCAGACTATAAAACTTTCAAATCTTCTATTAGAGGTACTAGATACGTATCGATGTCATCTTTGGGCTATTTTGGGCCTGAAATCAACAAAGGCATCAACACATATTTCCTCTTCATATACAAATACAGTGGAAGATTATATATGCCCAGCATCACCGGCCATGAAGAGTGCCTATATGATATGTTGCTGAACAGGTTCATTCCGTTAGTACACAAAGTTATCCTCAAGTTCCTTGGCTCCTGGTGAATTCCAGATACCTCTTATCAAATCTCTTCCACTGATCTACATCATCTGGATGACGAATCACATCATCTTGAGAACAAGCCCTTTGCATGTAAGAAATCATGTTCTTCACATCATTGGAATTCCTGAACAGCCTCTTCAGCCTTGGAATAATGGGAATATACCATATGCATTTCGCTGGAACCCGTTTCCTTAAATTTACCACAACATCTCCATCGAAAACCACATTTCTCATTTTCTTGTAGCGTGACACATGTCATATGGCACATGTCACCTCCTTCTCCCAGTCACCCATGTACAAAACATAATCGTTGGAACAAGTATGTATTTTTTCATACTCCAATCCCATCGGGAAAAAAATCTCTTCGCATCGTAGAGGTTGTCCGGTATCCCATTACCCGACGGAAGCTTCTCATTCAAGAACTTTAGCAACTTGTCAATGCCAGTGTCGCTCCATTTATCAACACCTTTCATATTAAAAAATTCCATTAAACATGACATCACCGCATCCTTTTTATTGCAACCGCGATACAACGACATGTCCTTCTCACCTAAGAAATTGGACAAAACCTTGGGCCTCCCCCTAAATTCATTGACAACTTCCTCACACATGTCATCTAAATTTAATTCTCTGAAACATTCTACTTCACTACCGACAACCACCTCCAGTGGTGCCTTCTCATCGTGAAACATCCAAACCAAATAATATTTTTCAAACTCTCTCCTAACCAAATGAAGTTTCATGATGCCTCTATCACCGCCACGGTTATGATTCCAACAATCACGACAAGGACATAATACTCGCTTTTCACAACCACATGCATGCTCTAAATACTCCTCCACAAAATCAACATATTTTTTGCTCAACCAACTAACGTTGCAATACACATGCTTACGCCTCTCAATTGCATGTTCCATCTCTACAAATTAACGAATGTACCACAATTAAAGTTCCACACAACCACCATGGCTACGCAATATTCTAAACATTTTGAATCAATTCGGGAAACCATAAGTACAACTCACATAACAACATTAAAAAATTACACAACAATTTCACATTCCTAAATAAGGTATTAATTTCATCAAGAAATCTACAAAACAATCACATTTCTTCAATGAATGCAAGGATCGTGAACATGATCAAACACACAACATATATGCATACAAATCATTTGTGACATATTCGATCATTAATAACATGTCAAACAATTTAAAAACTAACCTTTATTGGTCTTCATCTTCACTTGAGCATTCAATGTCAAAACCCTCCAAACAACACCATAAATGACCTTCTCTCCCCAAAATCCAATCTTTTATCCGCCTATGAATAGTGGTAGGTGAGCATTAAATGCTCTTCTAGCACCAGCTTTATGCCAACAAACCGTTGCTAGAAAATTTCACCCCTTAATTTTGGTCTCACAGACCCAATTCCAACACCGGTAAGATCATCTTTGTGCTACCGATGTTGGAATTCATAATAAAACCATTGGCTATTAGTGTGAGACCCAACGACGTGGCACCGGATTATATTATTCTGGTGCTAACTATGTTTGACAGGCACGAGTTTTTTGGATTTTTACTGGTGCTATATGTTTCCCTCCATTTTTTATGCACCAAAAACACCATTACTCACATGGATACATTACCATCATCGGTTCTTCCTGTTCTTTCCATCATCTATCAGTGTTATATCCCATTTCCAGCACCGGTTTAAGGCATCGGTTTCCGTAATACGGTGCTGAAATTGGGAACCGGTATTGGTTTTCGGGATTTTCAACTCAGAACTGGTGCATAATGAATTTTCAACACCGGTATTTTCCCCGGGGAAAAGTACTGGTGCCTAACCTGTTTTTCAGTATTGAGATCTTGTAAGCATTGCATTCTTTTTTTAAGATCAATGTAGTTATCCTGATCAGGGTTAGTTAAGTAATTATGTTCTGAAATACTTAAACTTAGCTATGCTTCTTTAATGTTTTGGAATATGGTTTCAAAATTATTTTTATTCCATTATTTTATAGTAGCATTTACTCTTTTCATTTTTTTATTAAAATGGAAAGAGTACTTCCCTGTGCATGTTTTTCCCAATCATTTCTGATTATGTCATAAAAACCGGGCCTATTTGCCCTCATTTTTTGAAACCTAAAGGGTTTAGGTACTGTGAAATGATTATTCATATTAGTTAGAAGCATAGGTGCATGGTCGGATCCTGTTCTATTTAGTATTTGATTAGCACTATGTGGGAATAGGGAGTGTTAGTCCCTATTTCCCAAACCCCTATCTAACTTCTTTATCAAAGGATCATTAATGATATTATTCAACCAAGTGAATTATGAGCCTACAGTTTGAATTTCTGATAATTTTAACTCATTAGTGAATTTCTTAAAGTCTGATATGCTGCCTGCAGGAGGCACTCTCTTGCCCTTGTACTCTGAGAGATCTAGAATTGTATTCAAGTCTCCTATATACATTGTAGGTGTTGGCTGTAGAGATTTTAAGTCTATCCATAATTGTTTCCTAAGTTCTCTAGTTCTATTTTCATAAACTATGATTGTTGTCCAGATTTGGTCTTTTGGGTTATCCCTGATAGAGCGAGATAGAAATTTTGGATTGTGGCTAACATTTGTGAGAAAAATATTTTTAATCCATAATAACCATATCTTATTGTTATCATAGGTCTAGAAAATTTTAAAGCCTAGGGCTCTGCTCAGATTAGAAAGTTCTAAATTTTGGTGCATTGGCTCTATTATGCTTAAGATGTCTATCTTATAAATTTTAATTAATTTTATTAGTCTATGCTTGGCTGTTCCATATCCTCTTATATTCCATATTAGAACCTTAGGTATGGTTTGGTGTCTATTCATTTGAACTTGTATTTCTTAGTGATGACCTAAAGATCATATTGATCCTTGTGAAATAATTTTTCTTAGGTTTCCTTTTATTTTCCTTATTTCTTTCCATGTCTGGTACTATGCTATCAGCTATAGCGTCATGGAAGAGGAATTCATTTTCATAATCATCAAATGTCGTTTTACTATTAGTTGAAAGTTGTGAAAAACTTGGTGAGTGAGTAAGATGAACCTGTTTTGAGATTGGTGTTGAGCTAACATTTTCTGTCAGGGAGTGGATATTTGATCTCGTTTGGTCATTGTCACTTATCTGGAGGAATTTATATATGTTACCCTGCGACAAAGAGAGTGAATGTAGCCCTTACTCGAAGTGTTGAATGTAACCCTTACCCTGCGACTTTACAGATTAGTCTCGTAGAAATTGGTTCTTGTACAATATTATAATATATTATATTTGATTACACAAACATTTGTTACATAATACCTAATATTTAATTTAATATTTGACTACACAAAAATTTGTTCTTCGATATCCGTTACATGTTACCTAATGTTCCATAATTCGTGAAATGTTTACAAATCAAACGACAATAAATTACACTGCAATTGATGTCGGAAAAAATGAGAATGTAAGAAACCAACAAAACAAGAATAATGATGGCAAATACATGTTATAGTATATTAAAATACACGAGATTGGTATGAAATTGAAATATTAATTAATGTATTGAACCTACACTGTCCACATTGAACACTGGAAGTCCATCGATAACTCTCTATGTTCTATTACAAAGAACACACACGAAACAAAGTTTATGTTAGAATTTGGCAGTCCCATAATATAGTCATACGTAGACAACATTAATTTTAACATGTAAAAAGCACCTGGTCGGATTGTAAGCGACGTCGCATACAGTGTTCAACGATGTTGCAGAGTTCGATAAAAGAGCAATGTCGCTTATGAAACTTCTATGACAATAATTTCATAGCATTTGCGACGTTGCACATTTTCCGATCACATATCGTATGGGACGATCACCTATGACCGACGTCGCATATTCAACCTGTGTTCATACGAAGACATGAATGTTGTCTACAAACAACCCTAATCTAAGACATTTTATCACACCTTTCAAACATTGCACTATCTAGAAAACAAGAAAAATATACACCATACTACATTTCAAACAATTATCATACTTTATGAAAATATCCAATCTTTGATCTATGAGAGAGAAAAACATGTAGAAGGTATATGTAATAAAGAGTGAAAATGAACATGGAATGGATGTAGAACTACCTCAATTAATTTGAACCCGAAGATGCTCCATTATCGTATGCTTGTTGATGTTTTAGAGAAGCAATTTGAGTAAGTTCTTTATTAATTGTGTTTGTGTGAGATGGAAATGATGGTATATTGTTGGGTTTGGAGGAGGATTGATGGGAAATGTGTGTTATTGCTGAATGTTATTTAAATGAGAAATCGATGGGGGTAATTTTTTGTTCAAATTTTAGTCACAAATTTTTGGTTTCCGTTTAAAATTTCAATTCGCACGACGTCACGAATGGGTCGCCTTTGGATTTGTTTTGTACGAAAAAATTGACACATCGTACATATGTATCACAATCAAATTTAGGATAAGTGTCGTAAAATACTACAGGTTAAGATTGCGGGCCTAAAAGATGTCCCGTTTATGCACAAATGGGAACATCGTTGTTCTTAAAATGTGAATAGAAAAAATTTCACCGTAGTTTTACATTTCAAGTTCTCCTACTCTGTAGGAGGGATCCAAGGGTAAAATTATAAATGTATACTGGCATTCCCAAATCATATCACGATCGACCTGAAATAAAACTTTGACCTCTGAAGTTCAACTAATACATACCGAGGGTTATAAAGAAACTGGTCTTATTCCACATATACTTTGCACAAGTTCTTTTGAATGACACCTTGTATACTCGAAGTAATCTTCTACAAATAACTATATGCCTTGTACTATCACTTTGAAAAAACTGATGGACGTAAATATATAATCTTTTTATTGCTTCAAAAATCAAGAATTTAAATTTAATGCGATTCTATGTGGTGGAAATGAAACGTTCTCACAACGCTTATGGTAAGGGTATTTATGGATTATTAACAAAATGACGGATGATTACCCCCGCTATATCCGTCCACGGCCAAATAAGAAAATTGCGGTTGTGAATTGGTGAATCGGTTTAGTGTATCTCCAATTTTACATTGCAAGTACTCCCACTCTGTTCGGGAGGACCTAAGTGAAATATTATAAATGGACATTGGCATTCGCGAACCCAATTACAATCGGCCCTAAAATGAAACTTTGACATCCGAAGTTGAACTTTTACTTACCGAGGGTAATAAAGAAACTGATTTTATTCCACACAAACTTCCACAAGTTCTTCCGAATGACGCCTTGTGTACTTGTAAGTAATCTTCTAAAATTTACTCTAAGCCTTGTACTATCGCTTTAAAAAATTTGATGCACGTACTTTTATTATCTTTTATTTCTTCAAAAACCAAGAATAAGAAATTTCATGCGATTCTATGTAGTGGTTCCCATGGAACTGGATGTAAAAAAAGTTCACCGTTTATGCTAAAATCAATTCCCATCAAACAGCACGTCTATGAAGTTCATGGACATTTATAAACTTAAATTATAGTATATAATGTACTATTAACTATTGTGAAGGTCAATTACGTTCATTTTGGTCAAACGCGGGCCATGCCCTTGTATGCTAGTGGGCCGAAATGGTAAGGCCCACTTCAATCCAAACCAACGTCAATCATATGTCTGTAAGTTGGCGCTTAACATGAGAAATCTACAACATCACATATGTTGTTGGTCAAACATGGGCCCGTTACTATGATATTGGGTTGAAAAGGTTAGGCCCAAAAATAGATTAGGCGATTTCGCTACAATGTCAGTACAATGTTGATTTGGTCGACTGCTCTGCAACATCGCTTCGATCGAGGAAGAATTCACAACGCTTCATAACGATTATATATATGGAGCCCACCTCATACATCCCTTTAAACATTCACTTTTCTTTCGAATTTCAGCAGTCCCTCAAATCATCAATTCGAAGGTATGCTTCCTAGATTCCCTAGAGTACTTATTTGTCATCAAATTTGATATGTATATGGTTTACAATGTGTTCTTAGTTTTTTGTATTGAAATTCGAACGGATTTTGGCTCTAGGTTTTAGGAATTTTGTTTTGTAAGTTCTTCCCGGTCAACCGGCCCTATGTTTTTGTGGATACCTTTGTTTGTTCTGGCTTTCTGCTGTTGATAATGTTTCTGTAACCATTAAATATGACGTCACAGACTCGTTGATCCTCCTTCGTTCGGAGCGGTCATGAAGCAACATCGTTCATTACTTTGTTCTCCTAACCCTAATTGAATTCGACGTCGTACTATTCTCGCATAACCAATTAGTTTTGCCAACTGTTTGGCGACGTCGCACACACATGTTGACCAAGTCAATTTATGGTCCGACAAGAACGTGTGACGCCTTGCTGGAAAAAGAGACTAACTGAGCCAAATTTTAATCGAATTTCAAGAGTAATAGCCAACAATGCTGGTTCAACCAAACGTTTTCCAATTGAGGTGAGTGATACTTTGTTCCGATTTCAAATCCTATTATTTTTTTATTTTGTAATTATTTTGTTAAACATTTCATTGACCAATGCATACTCATAGCGATTAGGATGACGATCGTTGTCCTCAGAACAATAACAGGGAGGTTCGTCCATTCAACTTTGTCAAAACTCTCACAAAGACAAACTTCGGGGATGTTCCAATTTTGGTAGGTCTTCTCTGTCACACATGTATTTTATTATCAATTAAATTTTTATATGTGTTACTTTCATGTTTACTAAATGTTGTTTTCAGTTTATAAATCAGTACGTCTCAGCCCACATTTCAGAGATCCTACAACCGTTAGAAGGAGCCGGTTGTGCTGCGGTGCAACGGAAGAGAGTATGACATGCACTACTCAGGCAACTGAATGTTGAAGACCCTGACCCCGAAGGGATTTACTCGGTTTCTTGTAGAAGAGGAACTCGAGATTGGAGACACGCTGTTATTCATGGGGGTAAATGGTGTTGGACCCATTGTTTTTTATGTAAGGGTTCTTCACCGTCGTTTTTAGTTTTCCTGCACTATTTTGAACAACTGTTTAAAACTATTTTAGTCAAATTTGGAATAATATTAATTTTCATACATTTAACGTTTAATCTATAATATTTCCAATTAAATTTTATTTCAATGTTTTCATACACCGTATACAAAGTACGTAATATGAAACAATAAATCCTTGAAGGGTCATTTCAATAAGAAAATAGGAAGTAGACACCAGGTGGAAAAAAATCATAATCATAATCCTGGAGGGCTCTGTAATTATCTTCCAACCATTTCATAATCTTTCTCTTCAATTTCTTTCATCTCACCTCCAGAGTAATTGATATCCGCATGACCAAATCGTTCACCAAATCCAGAATAACATCATCATTTATTAAACAACATGAGTATATGTCACATATTTAATGAGCCACAAATAACATGAGCATCATAAATGACTGATCTAAATGTCAAGAAAAAATAAGAGCAAGAATGACCGTCTTATTGATAACGAAACTTTTCATAATCGACATAGAATTCCATAAGTTCTTACGACTGAACATCTTATACTATTAAGTAATCATTTAAAATTCCCTCTAGACCACGCACTAATCGGCCCACAATCCAAATTGCAGTGTCTCTAAAGACTCAGAAAAAAAAAGAAATACCTAATGATGAAATGTAAATGCGACATTGGGCTATCGTGATTTTTGTCCACCAATGACCAGGCCCGAAGATATTTTTGGTTTGGGCCACTTTTCTATTTTGTCCCACTCATGATCATATACAAAGTCACATGATTTTCAGTCTTCTGTCATATCGAGCGAAGTAGTTGCGATATCAGCTTGGCCCAGGCCCAAAGCATATATATGGGCCGAATATGTGCATTGCAACATCGCACTAAGATCACTCTTTCTATATTCTTAGGCGACATTTCCTGTGACCTCGTACATTTGATAAAACTACTGTGTTCCACCACGGGTTTAAAAGCTGCCCAACAATCAACCATTTCGCATTCGCAACATACGACGTCGCACCAAAGGTGAACCAAGGTAAATTTTTCCCCAAATTTGATTGTGTTTTTTTTTGGCTTTGAGGGACTCCTTTAGTGCCTCATTACATGATTTTACAATACTCACAATGCATGAGCTGTTGTGTTTTAGATTTTAGGTTTATTCAATTTTGTTTGGGACTTGTTTACAAATTCTTGGCTAGGGCTAGGGTTAAGGTAACTATTGTGGCACTCATTCTTGCTACTTGTTAATGAAATTTTACTTGTTCGTGTTTTGATGTTAATGTTAGTTCAAATTTTAGGTGTTTTAGGTCCATTCGTATCCCAGTCGCACAATATTTAGGCGTAGCTTATGTGTTAGCTGTGACGTTTCAAATTCATACACATGAATATGCGACTTCCCACAGTACACATCGGTTTTGCTGACATATATGTGACATGAATGTGACGTCGGGCTTTACATGTGCATGAGTTATGAGTTCGGTTCTTCCTTGTTGAACTAATTATTCCAAGTTCATGTTTTCCACAGATGGCTCAAATAAAGCTAATAGCCAAGAGTTTTTTTGTGAAAACACCATGGAAGAAGGTCCATCACACACCAAGAAGATGAAGAAAACGCCCACCCCTCCATCGCCAACATGGGACAACATAAGCTTTGTAAAAGAGGAGGCACATAATCGTTTGGAAAAGATCCTGGGCCGCAAGATAAAGGAGGTTAGGGTGATGAAGCCCGAAGACGTGGCGCGACTCCACCTCGACGTTTTCCTCGAACCATTAAAACCTTTGGGAATGGAGAATTTGATATGCTTGGATAGACCGATGTATGATACAGAGGTCAAGGAGTTCTACGCAAATTTCACTCAATAATCTACGGATATCTACAGTACAAGAGTGAACGGGGTGGACGTGGAGATAACGACGAAGCTCATCAATCAAGTGATTGGGTGCACAATCAGAGCGGAGGATCACCTTGAGGTTGAGCCTCTATTGCTGTACTACCAGGACAATTGGCCTCCACCGGTCGCCGAGGATGACCAATCAGGAGCGCTTGACCCCAACCGAATGGTTGAGAAGTACTTCAAAATTAAAGTGAGGAACTGGCTCATCCAACCAAGTCGGATCAAGATTGATGTCCTCAATCTCAAGGAAAGGATGACGTACAATATAATTGTACAAATTCTGATCCATGTCGTACATCCTTTAGAGTGCACGATCAACGGGGCCGTCATGTACTACCACCTTGAGGAGAAGAAGGAAGTAAACCCCGGATGCACCATCATCCAAGAGATGCACCAAGTGGCCATCGCAACGAAGAGTCGGAAACTCTCCTACGGCAACATGATCACCACTATTCAGGAGAAAAAAGTTTCCGATCAAATCAAAGGCAAAAATCCAGCCAAAGTGCTACGATGCAAATTACTTTCTGCAGAGGCATTGGCATTGGGAGGCGGGGATATTGATTGATCGCAAAGTCCCCACGGGAATGTGGAATTGCCTCTGCCAACTGGGAACGAGGCAAACCCTTCGGCTTCCACGGCAGAGGATTCTGCCACCACCAGTACTCTTGCCCCGCGATCAAGTATGAAAGTTTTTAGGTTTTATAGTTATTCCAAAATATTCATTATTTACATTTTATAATTGTTATTTAATTTTATTTATTTTTCCCCAATGGGCCTTAATCATAGCTCTCGGGGCATCCTCATGAAGGACGTGGCCAAGACCAAGGTTCTGGCGCAGCGCATAGACCACAACATGCAAAAGATTTTGGAAGAATTGGCGGAGGTAAAGTCTATGATTGTTAGTGCAATTAATGCACCTGGGGATGAGGTGCCTGGGGATGGCAGGATGGCGTGAGACTGACAGCTGATGAAGAAGGGTCTGGCGACGAAGATACCGAGTCTTCCACCGAAGAGTCGGATGGAAATAGTTCGTCGGCAGACGATATCCCAACCCCGTCACCACCCCAATGATTGTCATGATTGTTATTTTTTCGTGCATGATGATGATTTTTTTTGAGATATTTTCTCTTTTGCTTGGTAACTTTTAATTTGTGGGATGTTTCCTGGATATTGTATGCATGGTAGCAATATTAGTCTTTCCAATTTAGTTTCATTAGATTTCATACTGGATTTTGTGAACTTGTGATGGGATTTTTTCATGGTACATTACGAGTTCTGGTTGTATTGGTTATCCATTGTTGATTTATTAGGTACAACAGAGAAGTCTGCCTTCGCACACCATTTGTACCCATGATGTCGAGTTAAACGACAAGTTACCGACTAAACTGCGATGTCACATGATTTAATTTATTTTATTGGATTTATGCACCAGTTTGGAGCGATGAGCATGTACGACATCGCTAGTCCCAATATACGAAGTCACTTTAATGTCGATATAAATTCGGTCGATCCGACCATGTGTGCGAAGTCGTTCATCTAGTAATACACTTTAACTGCTAGGTGATACCCATGTTGCCGACGTCGTAGCTATGTCGGTTATACTTTTTACTTCGCATTTGGAAATTATTTACCGCGGTTATCACAGAACAGTGCTAAAAAACCTATTATTTACTTCGGTTATTTTTTAACCAAGGTCAAAAATATTATTTTCTTCAAAAAAAATAACTGATGTAAAAAATATTTTACCTCAGTTATTTGACCTACAAGAAACATGATTTATTATTTTGCCCCTTTTACCTCAATTTTTCGACCTTTCATTAAAAATTAAGTTAGTGTAAAGTAATAAATGATTGATTGCCACTTACCTTAATTTTTAATGAAAATGTCAATAACAATCTGTTTGCATATGGATCCAGATATAAGACTCAATCATAATGTTCAGGAAAATATAAATGAAAAACGATTCGTACAAGAAATGAACGTGGGATCCGGCCGTAGCTGTTCATGGAATGCTCCAAATTGACTTCCCTCGGCTACCATCTTAGTGTTAGAGACATCTTGTGGACGTGCATTGGAAAATTCAAAATTATTAGTGTTAGCGACTTGGCATAATAGAACAAAAGGAGTAAATAACAAATCTGCCATTTCCACTTTAAAAACTCACGTTTTACTCCAATTTTTATCCTAATTATTTTAAATTTGGAAAATAATTGAAGTGAAAACATTTTTACATTAATTATTTTTTAAAATTAGAGTAAAAAGTATTAAAAATTGGGGTAAAAGATACATTTTAACCACGGTTATGATATAACTAACCAAAGTAACACTAGTGCCGAACAGGGGCATCAAACTGTGGTGAAAAAGGGTTTTAAATGGTGGTTCCGAACCGTCATCCATGGCACCATCCCGCACACGTGGTCATTAGACGGTGATTCAACAACTGTTGTTGATTGTTGCCCTGGAGCCGTCGTGGTAGCTTATTTTTAACCGTCGTCCATGTTCAGACATCATAAATTAATTCCGAAACCATTTTCGATTTCAGAGCTGGGCTCGGAAGTTTAAAAAAATATCTGGGCTTTCTAGTTATGTTGTAACCAGAAAACAGAGATTTACCATGTTCTCTCTTTTCATCTCTTACACTCATATAAAACTCACCTACAATCAAACTCATAATGATAAACATTCAAACAATCATCAATCCACCTTTAACAATAACATATACTCCCTCCATCCCGCTATTTATTGCTCAATTTCCTTTTTAGTCCGTCTCACCAGAAATTGCTTAATTTGATAATTTCCTCAATTGGCAAAATTTGACCATGTTCTTTTCCTACAATACCCTTAGTAAATTTATAATTTTTCAACTCCTCAAATAAAAAACAATCTGAAATTTGAATCATAATCTAACAAATTAATTAATATAAAAACTAAACCTCACATTTTAACTCCTAAAACTAAAATCATAATCATAATTAAGTCTCAACCACCACTGTCCATGACCCCCAATCCTGTTTCACCTCGTCAGCTATCCATTCTTTAATGCATTTGATCTTATCTCTTTGTTTTCTTAGATTTTCACACCCTCTCTATCATTAGTTACTCTCTCATCTCCTGAAGATTCTCCTCCTCTCTCGTTCCTTCAGCCCATTTCCCTCTCTCCCCCAAAACCCTAGCTCCGAGCCACCCCTCTCCGGCGGCGTGCATGAAACCACCGTTGTTAGAGCCAAACCAAGAATGCCATGTGCGAGTTTAATGCTCACCCATCGTACCCATACAAATCACATCTCCTTACCCCCGATTTTAGAGGCTCTGACCTTGAAATCAAAGATTGAAGCTTTGATTTGACTGATTTGCAGCCATTTTCAGTGTGGGATGACTACATCGACGAGTTCGCCATGAATCTCACATGTGTCCCTGATTCCGAAGATCCCGTCGGCGTTTGTGAGTTGACTCCTGCTTTTAGAGCTTACCTTTGAATTCCAATGGTGTGCCCAGTTTCCGCTGATGATGATGTTGTGATTGAGCTAGTGGTGGCGAAGAAGACGGATCTGGCGAGTGCTCTCCTTGGGGGTTCTTCTGGAAATCAAGCTTCCACAATGACGCGTGTGTGCATGGTCTCTCCCAACCCTAGATCTACCTCGGATTTCAAGTTGGTGCCGCCACTAAGCTCTAGATCTATTGTAGTGGGTAGGAAAAGAGAGACTCTCTCTTCTCTTCATTTATTTCTCTAGTTCTAGTCTTATGACATTTAATCGAATGATTTCTTTGGATTTAATATCTCTAAAGTATTTATTATCTTGGGGCCGTATTTGTTTCCATGACTTAATTATGATTTTATGAGATTTTATATTATCCTATTTTCTGTGTCCTATGAATATGTGTGTATGATTTTTATTTCTCATTCTTGTATGATTTATGCCATGTTATGCTCGATGATGCATCCATAATTCCTTCCATAATATAACATTATGCTAGGCTATTTGATGCTATCTTGGGCGTCTTAGACTAATGATCACGTAGGCTCGAGATACCGGGGTATGAGTGCATTCATGTTGACTTGAACAGTGCCAAACTCAAAAAACATTAACTCTAATTGGCTAGTTCTGTGAGTATCACCTGTTAGGAATGGTGGATCGGGAGTTACCATTTTAAAACTCCTAACAAGGGGAAACCCTTGGCTTACCGATAGATTGGCATTGTAGTTTCTAGCGATTATGGTTGTATAATGAGAAGTTAAATGCATGTATTTTCCGAAGCATTTAACATCTCTTTTGTTATTTTTTTGTTAGAAGATTTCTATATTTAGGTAGGTTTACATCATAAGGAGTTTAGATAACCGTTTTTGGTTTTCGTATCTAAATCCTTCAGTTTGTAACTTAGTTTGAATCTAATAGATTCTTGGTCCTTACGAGCATCTAGATTCCTTTTTGTGAGCTTAATTTGTAGATTGCTCGTTAACACTTTGGAGTATTTTATTGAAGGCCATTTTCAAGGATGGTAGAAGATTGAAAGCCACGAGTCAAAACGTGGTAGAAGATAAAAGGGTCGGAGAAGGAAGACAAAGAAGCGGATGAATTGTGA
>JAULKM010171234.1:0-15677 GCA_032355605.1 Rubia tinctorum | reverse complement strand
CAATATCAATGATGTTAATAACCCTTCACAAAGCATGGAAGAAGCACTGGCATTGATACAGGAGGCAAGAACGGCGGCGCTGGCAGAGAAGCCTGCTGGGCTGATTGCCCTCACCAGCATGGACCTT
The DNA here is from genome assembly GCA_032355605.1 of Rubia tinctorum. Lineage (NCBI taxonomy): Eukaryota > Viridiplantae > Streptophyta > Magnoliopsida > Gentianales > Rubiaceae > Rubia > Rubia tinctorum. The sequence continues at coordinate 15,550 of JAULKM010171234.1, read as the reverse complement.
GATGATGATGATGATGATTTGGATGATGATGATGATCTTGAAGACTTAGATGAAGGTGGTGACTTTCTTTGTGAAATCTAGTGTCTTTTTTCTTATGAAAAAAAATAAACTGCATTCGGTGCTTGTACTGGATCCTTTGATAATTTCCATTTTGGCTTAATATATTAGGAATAAATAAGTGAGATTATAGAGTTATCTACTCATTACTAGTGTCATTAGATATATATGGTGGAATAATTATTATGAGAAATGTCATTTGGCATGCAACTGAACTGGTTGTTGGTTAATTATCCCACTCTATAGTTTCTATGGTCTCCTCTAATAAATCATAATTTAGGTGCTATTATTTCGAGTTGATTTTCAACTCAACTAAAATTAAATTTAGTTGAAAAATAGGAATAATAGATCAAAATTAAGTTTTATAACATTACCTTGAAATTTTATTGAACTCAATTGATGCGTAGATAAATTGAAAGACCATAATCTATTTTTCCTGTTTTACCTTTTTTTCCAAGTTGAAATGTGTTGAGAGAATTGAGTGAAAAGTGTAAAAAGTTTGATGAGTGGTTGGCAATGATTCATTTTTTGCATAAAAGAAAAGGTAGCGAATTTAGAAAAACATATAAAAAATAATTTTTAAATCAAATTTAAGAAAACAAAGGAATAACTTATTTATAGGATTCTAACCCATAAAGGGTTTATCTAAGATGGTTGACAAAGTTTAAGAAAAATAGTGATTTGAAAGTATGGAACTAAAAGTATCAGTTTTAAAGTGTGATGATCAAAATATTAATTTCATCATGAGTATGATTACTGTGAATGGAAATTAGTTTTATGATTATTTGAGTTAGTTTGTTATTCAAAACTAGTGGATGTGACTTGTTAAAGAAAAACACTAGCATGAAACAGATATGTGATTGGTCAAGTGGTTAATTTTCTGATTAAATATTTTAATGGTTCTAAGTTAGAATCCTAGTAGGCATATCGTGGGAATTTTATTCCAACACATAAAGTCCATTCTCACTGTGGCCTCTGCCCAAAATTGCCTTGGTGACTTTTATCTAAATAACAAAAGACCGGTCATCAAAAGTTATCAGAACACCAAGATCTCGAATTAACTTGCTCATGGAAAGAAGACTTTTAGTAATGTTTGAAACAACTAAAACATCAGTGAGACGTAAAGTAGAAGTAATCACGGAATCACAAGCATGCGAAATAGGAATAGAAGCACCATTTCCATCTAAAACATTAGAGTAACCAGAATAAGGAGTGACACTCACCAGAGCTGAAACATAATAACTCATGTTGCTAGTAGCATCTGAATCAATGTACCAATCTAAAGTTTGTGATGTAGGCTTCAATTTTAGGGATTGGAATTGACTCAGCCAAATGAGTAGAATCTTATTGGCGAGAGGGCAAGACCAAACAACTACATGAGGGGTCAACATGTTCGTTTCTGCCGCACCATTGACATTGAATAAGGTCACCACGACCACAGAGAGCTTCAAGGCCACGACTAGGCCTTCTTCCAGTCTAGCGGCCAGCACAACGGCTGCCATAGGCGGCGTGTGTGGCAGGCACGCCGTCCACACACGCTAATGCATTTTCTCACACGCTGTCAAAAGATGGGGAATCTGAAATTGAAAAGTCACTGGGATGAGGTTGCATAGCCAAAACCTGCAAGTGTGTTCAAGAAACATTCGTGATTCTCAGCTCACACGATTAACATCAGCGTACGCTGCCATTAGGACGCGGTGAAGAAGCGGAGCTGAGAAGTCGTTATATTCCAGTTCAAGTGCTGTGAGAAACCACAGGACCTGGTTGTCATTGGTTGCCGTAAAGCCCATCGTCGCCAGCCTATCAAAAATTCTTTTAAATCAGAGATGGAGCTTGTGAATGCAGCTATGTGACAGATGCTTAAGACCTAAACTTGCAGATTAAAGATGTTGTATTCTCTTCAGTTTTGATACACATTGGACATGGTGGCGCAACCCACCACCTCCACCATTGCTTTTGGGGAGAGTAAATTGAACAGGAGACTGCACAGGCGTTGATCTTCGAATTTCTAGACCTGGTACACAGCTGCAACATCGTCAGAGGAGGATGACTTAAGCGGTGAAGACCTAACAACAAATGAGGATGCTACATGTGAAAACAAGAGAAGAAAACTTTGGGAAAATTCATTGTCTCTATTGATCACAAGAGAAGGAAAATATATACATCTGGCTACAAAATAATTTCCTAATCTATCTATGGAAGAAGATTAATGTAATAAAAACCATATACACACAATCTACAACTGTGTAGACCTAGCTAACACACCCCTCAAGTTGGTGCATGAAGAGACGAAATGCCCAACTTGCCAAGTAAGAAGTCAAACCCTTGTTTTCTAAGAGACTTGGTGAGAATATCGGCAAGTTGATTGGTAGTCAATACAAGAGCTGGTTGAATGATCCCACGACGTATTTCATCACAGACAAAGTGAATGTCGATATCAATGTGCTTTGTGCGTTCATGATGAACATGATTTTTAGCAATATGCAAAACAGATTGCCTATCGGTGTAGAGGGTCATAGGAGCGGGATATTGAATACCAAGAGTCGAAAGAAGACCTTTCAGCCACTGTAACTCACAAGTTGTAGCAGCCATAAAATGATGTTCCGCCTCAGCAGAGGATTGGGATACTGTATGCAACTTTTTTTGTCTTCCAACAAATTGGTGAAGTACCGAGAAACACAATATAAGCTGTTAAGGAACGCTGAGTCAATGGACAACTTGCCCAATCAACATCACAATATGCTGTAATACTTAATAGAGATGAAGAATCAAGCAAAATACCTTGGCCAGGATTAGCTTTCAATAGCAAACAACACCCATGGCTGCCTCCCAGTGACTGTCCTTTGGTTGCTGCATGAACTGAGATAAAATATGAACACGGTAAGATAACTCTGAAAGGGTAATTGTAAGATATATGAGTCGTCGTCCAATGAGTCAACGACTTTCGTTTTGTTAAGCGTTAGATATGCATCATCTTATGGTGTTTTGAGTTGCTATGTGCGTTTTCTGAGATATGGTTTTGAAGTGTCCACTTGTTATTACAACAAATTTGTTGATTGTTCATCTTGAATTACGAGGTGTATTAGTTTGCTTATATGTTGCACCTTTTATTATCCAGCGTGTACCTGTTAGTTGTACTATGAATGGCCTTTTTTCCCATTCGTTGTTGATTGTTCATTTTGAATTACAAGGTGCATCCATTTACTTATATGTTGCATCTGTAAGTATTCGTGTGTGTGTGTGTGTGTGTTAGTTAGTTGTACTGTGCATGCCTTTTTATTTTAATTTGTTGTTGCTTGTCTGTTTTGAATTAAACTGCACATGTTTACTTATATGTTGCATTTGTTAGTATCCAGTAGATGCTTGTTAGTTTTATTGTGTTTGACTTTTGTTTTAAATTTTTTGTTGGTTGTTCGTTTTGAATTAGGAACTGCATCTCTTTACTTATATATTGCATATGTTATTATCTAGTATATACTTCTTAGTTTTATTGTGTTTGACTTTTATAATTATTGTTGATTATTGTTTGTTTTGAATTACAAATTGTACATGTTTGCTTAAATAGTACAATTGTTAATATCTAATGTGTATGACTTTTTGCAGGAGTTGGATATGAAATTGAAGTGGAATGAAATCACACAATATTGAACATTGGACTCCACAAGACATTTCGGCACAAACATGACATAGATGAAGCAGATACTAAACTCAAAGAATTCAAAGATGATCTAGCTTTAAAAATTAATAAATGATTCATTGTATTAGAGATTGTTAGTTAATCTAGATAGAAACACTTTTGTAATTGTAAGTTCCATAATAGGAGATTTTTGCTATGAACACTTGTAGGATTTATCCCCTATCTTGCCCTTTGTCAAGTGTTGAGAGTTCTTCTCGTGTATGAAACCAACAACATTTGCATGATTTTTATACGAAGTATACAATACTTTTACATGTGTTGTTTTCATGCCGACAAAACTTTTAGTGACATCTATTTAATTGAAATTGGGATAATTTACTCCCGTGTTTGAAAAAAATAGAAGTTTTAATGTAATTAGTACACATTGTAAGGAATCAAGTGAAGTTCATGTGAATTTTTTTATTTTTAAAAAAATGTAACCTCTTTTCTGTAGTATATTGTAAGAAGTACTAGTTGTAGGCTAACATATAAATGTTTTAACAAAAAACGATTCATAAAGTAACTGATGCACTACCTCATGACAAAGTTTTGCTATTCATAAAAGCAATTAACACTTTTAAAATTAGGTGCGTGTTTTTGTTGAAACAGTACATGTTGTAAAGTAATCAATGCATAGTTAATATGACAATTTAAAATTGTCAAATTTTAACTTAATTTATACACGATCTCCTAGAAACGTTTCATAATTCATATTTAGAACATTTAAAACAAGTGGATATTTTAATAATTGTCAAATGTTAACTTAATTTATACACGATCTCCTAGAAACGTTTCATAATTCATATTTAGAATATTTAAAACAAGTGAATATTTTAATACAAACGATACGTATTGTAAGGTAACATGTGCATATTATATACGAATTTTTTTAGCAACATTTAGTTTTTTTTGAATATTTGCCACATGTTTTTATATGTTCGTAGCAGCAGAATTCAAACATCTACTTTCAGCAACATCATTCAGCAACGGGTGAATTCACACAATATGCTCAATCAATTAAATCCTTTAGTCTTCATTCTCCCATGGAATAAATATTTTATTTTCTCCAATTTCCTTATTCCACCATGCAAGTAATATTCTTCGCATGCTGAATATATGTTCCATCATGAAAAATCTTCGTACGCATGTAGTCTTGTGCGAATATTATTCTTTCTCCACAAAATATTCCGATAACAATCAAATCCTTTGGATATAATAATTACCAAATCTAATTCCTTGAAATAAGGAATTATAATATCTTCGTTCATATCTCAATCAAAAGGAAAATTTATCACATCAATTCTAGTTTCCATAAATCCAATCAAATCTCATATTTATAGAAATCTCATATTTCGAAATCAAAAACCTCTTGGACGAAATTTCATCATCTCGGATTACTACTCAACCTTCCATATATCTCAAACCTTTCTTCTTTGATATTGTAACATAACAATTCCATATTTGCATAATTTTTATAAATTGCCAATTAAATAAATTTGTACTTTACACACAATAAAATTTAAATATACTAAACTAGTGAAACAAAATATTAGAGATTGAGAGTTTAAATTATAGTGAATATGCGTGGAAATGGATTTAAAAGTAATTAAATAATTATGCTAGTATTTTCTTGATTTTAAAAATAATATGCTACCATACAATTACAAATTGATATATTATTTGTTTATTCATGTAGAATATGAACTGATATTTCCCATCTAGAATTACTTATACGTACCAACTCTATTTGCACTCACTAATGCAGGATAGGCTCAATTGCACCGATTTTTCCCGCAGTTGCACTGGTAAAGTAGCCCCAACGAACACTAGTGCCTAAGTATAGCGGTGTACTTGGTTGTTACAAATGCACCGGTAAGAGAATACCGGTCTATATATCTTTACGCAACAGTTTAATGTACCGGTGCTTGAAATGTAATTACACTATGTAAAATGAGGAACCGAAAAATTCTGTACTGGTGTGGAATTTAAACACCAGTGTAGTTATGTGGAAATTTGTGGGGGCACAGTCACAATTGGCACCGGTATTGGGTTGAGTACCGATGTATTGTAGTGAAATACACTTGCACCGGTGTTAGGAATGTACACCGGAAGATTGTGATATCGTTGGTTACCTTTACACCGGTAGTTGTTATAAATTTTCAGTTCTATAGATTTGAAGTTACACCAGTATAAGAATTAATTTTGTGTTGCCTTTTTTTTTGCACCGGTATCCTTGACATATACCGGTACAAATTTGTAATAATTTTTGCAATGACCAATTTATTTCCTGGTGGGCCCATCCAGATTCTTTTCCTGGGAATATACAGGCAGAAAAAGTGAATATAGAATACTATAAATTGATACCATTAAAATTGTAATCAGCTACAAACGTAATAATATATTGATCCCGGGAGTCATGAATTAATCTTAATGTCTAAGAACATTAAATGCACGTAAATTTGAAAAATCGGACAATTTATAAAAGAATTGGACGTTAAACCGAGCACACAAAATAAATGTTTTCATTCACAGTAACTGAATAGTAAACCTACGATGTGGTTCTTGTCATCCAACAGTTGCAACGAAGTATTTGCCTATTGTTGGTACTCATTGATCCACGCCCCGCACCATCTCTCTGCCACATGTTGTATTTCGTAAATAAAGTATGACCCTTGGCCCTCTGGGAATATCTGTGATATTCATAGGTATAATTTTGGCCTCTAGAAAAGTATTTGTGACATTTACAGTTTTGATGGTAGTAATTAAGAATTAGTAAGTTTGTTTCAATTGATTTTTACCTCGAGGATATAGTAGTTGGGACTTGGTTCCATCTTTCTCTTCTCCCTTTGGAACGTACAAGCAAGCCTTTCATGAAAGTAAATTACAATGTCAAGTTGTTCGAGGGAATAACAGTAACATATTATGAAATATATTGATCGTAATACCTTGAAGAGACAAGAACACAAATTCTAAAACTTAAATTGATGCAAAGCAAGGAAATTTGAAAAAGTAAAAATCTAAAAAAGTGGGAAAAAAAGAATTCATTCATATGATAACTTTAAAAAAAAGAAGTAAAGATGATCGAAATTAAATACACTTGGAAATACACAAGGTCCACATAAGTCTTGAATCGTTTGGAGGACACATTTAAAATTCAGGTTTAAAATTAAAGAAGGAGACACCTTCAAATTCGAAATAGTGGTAATGGGTTGGCATGCAATGCCCTCTAACTAATGCTTATTCCATAAAGTTTTTGCATAGTTATAATTTGTTGAAGAACACGATTTAAAATGTTGAATTTATGCAGTGTTTAAGCACCAAGAAAACATGGTATGTATAACCATGTTTTAACTATGTATTTAACATTAACTTTGTTTTAATATTTAAAACACCATGTTAAACATTTAATGTTAAACACACCATGTTTACTTGGTGCTCATATACTGCAAGATATCCACATTTTAAATGAAAGAGTTCTGCAAATGACACTGCACTTTCTACAATGGAAGAAGCTTTAATTAGTGAGAGGCCATTGCATGAATAGAGAGCAACCAATACACCATGGAGAAATCAAAATTCATCCCAAACTAGGCATAACATCAACTTTGATATAATAAAAAAGAGAGCAAAAGAGGCATGTAAACCTTAATCTAGTTCATCCTAAAGTCAACGTTCCAAACAACCATCAATCATAGTGAAAGCACAGTGGGCACCGCCTCAGTACACAACAATACACTTTAACGATAAACATATTTCCCCCCAAAAACTTGTATACTCAATATATATACAATATGATATAATCCATTACCACGAAACACATACACTATTATCAACAATGACAATGCAATTGTTTGAGGCAATTCAGAGTATATTATAAACGACATCTAACAACCAACTATATCTCATTCATTTATAGTTCAAACATCGCATAACGAACTATAACAAAAATCACAAAATCACAAATTCAAAAATTCACAAAGTGAACAAAATCTCACACAAACACCTACGCAGAGTAGTGAACAAAAATCTGCAATATTGAACAAAAATCATAAAACGAACAAAAGCTCACACAAACACCCACGCAGAGAGGATGGTGCGGGTCGGGAATGAATGAGATATAGTTTTTTGAATCTCTGGGCGTGAAAACCTGGAAGTTGTCAAAGTTAATGCAATAAAAAAACTCTGAAGGATGCAATTTTATATTTGCTGACTCCTCATTAGGATCTTGTGGTTAATAATTCAGAAGGTTTTCGATATCCAGAGAGCATACCATAGCTCCATATGTTTTAAGTTCATCATTATTCTTACACTTATCCAAGAAACTCTCTACACTTGTGATTAGAGTCTAACTAGAACAACTGAAAACATTTAGAAAGATAAACAAAACTTATTACTTATTGTCAAGAATTGTGCAATCTTATATAAGGGGAAACTGCAATTAGCCTACTCATATTTTTGAATACCGTCCAAATTACAATTAATCATGATTCTAGGTTATCTAAGTAAAACTTACTTGTCCCTTTAAAAGTCAAGTAATTTCTCTGCCTGTATGTCTTGCACACTGTCAGTTCTGTCAAACAAAAACAGAAAGGAACACAAAAACTGTGGGAGAAGAGTCGTAATTTCTAAGCAAAGTTGGGCTATTACCTCTATGCTAATTATTCACCGCACTTATCTTGTTCACTACATAAATAGAAACCAAACCCTAATGGAAATAAAAGAACCAGACAGCGAAAAAGATCACATAATGAGTTACTTGTAAGGAGAAGCACACGAAAATGTTGTATACAAGATAAATGCACTCAAATGATTAGTAAATAGGAACCTACTAACTAATATAACAGCTAGCACAAACTACTTCCATTTCGTGAAGGACACAACAGAGGGTTTGGTTGCCTGAAACTCGCATATAACACCTCGTACTTCTCCATGCTTATTTTCACTTCATTACTCAAACTAATGGCATCATCACCAAAATAAGCTTCCAAATATAAAACTACTTCCTTATTCCAATTCAACCCCCAAAGCAAGTACTTTATACAAATAAAGGGAAACCTTAATCAGTTATGTAAACACATAAAAGAAACAATTGTTTAATGAGCTTTGTCAAACCTTAAACAGCAAAAACTTCATGAGCTCTGTCAAACAAAAATACAATGAGACTTTTATCATACAAAACATCCAAAATTTTAAGCAAAAACTGGCTCTTTCTGCTCGTTCAAGTTGTCCTTTGAAGTTTCTCTCCATAAACAATAACAAAATTTGCGTGTCGGGAATGGTTAACGTCGTGGTCGGCATCAGGTCATTGTATGAGAGGGCTAGGGTAGTCGATATCGACGTCGTTGTCATCGTCGGGGAGGGCTTGGCTGCAGCCTGGAGATTTAGTCGGGGAGGGCTCAACATCGGCCTGGAGATAGTGGAGGAGGAGGGAGAGAATGGAAAGGAGGAAGATGGAGGATAATGGGAGGGCAATAAGGGTGGGTTAAATTTAGGGTTTAAGATTTAGTTTATATAGGCAAAGTTTTAATGGTTGAGATTCAATTAACTAAGGAAATCAATGGTGTAGATGAAACCTAGTTGGGTTTTTTTTTTAATTTCTTTTAAACCGGTGCAAATGTTGCTATACCGGTTCAAATTTGGTGTTCAAAACAGCTGCGCACAGCTGCTTTAAATCAAAATATGTCGAACCCGAGACCAGTTTCCTTAAATTTTGTTTTACGTACCTAGAACAGGTGGAATTACTGGTGCAAAAGTATTCATACCGGTGGATGAATGGTAAAGAAAGCAGCAGCTGCAGCTGCTTTAAATCAATATTTACACATCCAGAGAGCAAAGTTTGAATTCTTCCACCAACTGTCCAGCACCGGTAAATAAAGCGGTGCATTTGTAAAAATTACCGGTGTTAAAAGTTTCCCGCTTCTCATTTATATGAAAAAATGAATTTTTAAGTTTTAGAGGCAATGGAATTCAATTATTACATTGGTATCAATCACCATGACCGGTGCATAAATTCATTGCATGGCTATCATCGTAATTTTAATTCATCAGTTTGAACCCCCAATATTTTTTAAAAACGTTCTAATACTCAAAATTATTTCTAATTTCTCGTTAATTCACATTTACCTAACGTAACAAAATTTATTTGAAGGTAGCCCTTATTCCAAAAAATTAAATTCGTATGTTTTGATATATTTTCAAGTATTATGAAATACATTTTTTGCAATTAGGTCCTCTAACTTTGTTTTGCTCAATCGATACTCTCTGTGACCACAAAAAATATCAAATTTTTATTCATTAGTTAAAAGGTGAATTGTGAATTATTTGTGCCTTGGTGGTTAATTCTCCATAAGTGCAAGCACATGTTCTAGAGTAAACGTTGATGGTTATCTTCAAGGTCGCAATGTGGAATCCAAAAATCTTTGGTCATCAGTTTCCGGCCATAAGCCGTTCGTTTCCTTAAGGATCTAATTTGGAATTACGTCCCAATAGTTTGAAGAGTCATCTTGTTCAAGACGATTTGCATTTTGAGGTCCGAGTAAACTTTTTACTTTTTGCAGTTAAGTCCCTCTAAGATTCTTGAAATCGTCGAAATCAGAAATTGGCGACACACAAATTCAATTCAATATGATAAGATCATTCCCAATCGTTCTCGTCCCGACCGTGTGTACGGAATGACCCCAAAATTGTACATTGAATGAGTGCCCAACTTTACCAAGAATTGCAGTATGACCCTAAATTTGTTTTGGCAACTTAAACACCTCTGAAAAATATTTAAAAATTTTCACCCACAACATTTTTCATACGTAAAAGATTTCATACACGATGATGACATATCTCGAAGTGCCATGTTCTCTTTTATATTGCATTACGTCTTTCTTGTGACTAATTTTGTTCATGGTAACTAGCACCAGTCGGAATACCAGTGCAAAAACTTTTGATATAAAGCAGTTCCAAGTAGCTGCTTTAAATCAAATGTCGGCATCTAGGGAGAAATTATTTAAAATGAAGGTGAAAACCTTAGCACCGGTACAAAGAGCAGTGCTATTGACATATGTACCGGTGTACGTTTTCTTAACATAAATTTTGGGCGGGTATGAATATATGTTACATATATGTTCCATCACCCATGGAACATATATGTTACACCGGTATGAATACCAAAAACACTGGTGCATAAAGGATAATAATGCTTACAAGTGTACATTCAAAAAATTCATAATAGCTAGTTAGTCTGAAATTGTTGAATGTAATGAAAAGAACGGAGTGGTTCGAAAATGAAGATTTTTACGTCTAGTACATCAGTTTCACATATAGTAACGAGAAATGCCTCCACATCGTCATCCATAGGTGCTCGATCCCCTTCACGGGAACTTTTACCCACATTCATGTCCTGTACATCGCAGTTGCGGTTCGTGGGAAATCCTCCTACGACTGCGACAGCATCAAGAAAACTTTGGCCCTGTTATCGAACCAGGACCTCTGGTACTTGGATTCTTCGAGCAAATTCTGTACACCGACCTCCAAGGCGGAGACTCTGGATTTAAGGGAAGGGACTACTATATCACCCGGTTACCTGTAAAAAGAATCAACACAAATCTTACCCATCGGTTGCCCGTAAACATCATGGGGATGGGGGTTACTCTAGCTCTAGAACATAGGGACAATATGATACTGCAAAAATCGCATAACCCCGTTTTATCCCATTCATTCCTCAAATGGCACACGATCCTGGAACCCACATTCCATCGGAGCTACTTCTTTATTGCGTACAAGTAAGACAACCTCTATTTGTGGACTTCCGTGTTAACAGTAACTGGGTATATTTTGGATGCCACAAAGTGATACCATCCATTCATTTATGGAGTCAGAGCATTCTTTGGAATCTTACTCTAGTCGGGTTTGACCAGCTCATCTACGTCTGTTCCTTCTCTCGTTAGTGTATGGACGATCTCCCTACCGACTGGATCGCGGAGACGATAGTAGGAATTCTCCACGAGAGTGTGGAGTGTAATGAACTCATCCTCGTCCTCTGGGACATTGGGCAACCCGAACAACTCATTTATTGCTTCAACTGTGAGAGGCACAATTTTACCTCTACAGTACACCTCTTTCAATGTCGGTCCACACTTCAAGTTCGCATAGAAATCACTGACGATACTGAGGTTGAAAGCAAGTGGGGTCTTGCAAAAATTTTCCCACCCCAAACTCTGGATTGTTTGTAGAAACGGAGGTGACACCTCTATTACTCTCTCCGGGTGATGTCGACGTCCTTTGTATGCTTCATGCACGGACCTAGCCTCCTCGGACACAAAGGTACCATACAGATACTTACGCGGAGAAACATTTGGTTGAGAAGGAGATGATGCATGGCGTGTCCTCTTCAGCTTGGATTTGGTGTCATTCCCTAAAAAAACACATCAAGGCATTTTATCGAATCCCTTGGGTGCAACCACACTAATTCTTCATATTGAATAATTAATGGATGATTGTAAACTACATGGGAATTTCAAGCATTACTTTCAATAGTAAGATGTGACTTACCTTATTCTATAAGTTCTATCCTGTAGAATTCTCGGTCCTCCGTCGATGTCTGTTGAGGGGGATGTTTGCATGACATGAAGTTTGTTTTTTGGATGATGTAAATGCTGATAGGTTTCTTATTTATGGTAATAAGACTTACACTGGTAAATTTCATAGATTTCCGTTGTATGATTTACAAGTTAGGGAATATTATGTAGCACCGACAAGGTTATCGGTGCAAACCATCCAAATACCGGTGTAATGTATAAAACAAAGCAGCCGCGAGCAGCAGCTTTAAATGTCAATTTAATTTTTTCCCAGCAACCCGAGAGCAAAGTATTGAAATTAACACCAAATACCTAGCACCTGTAAAATGTACCGCTGCAAAACATTGCTTGCCGGTGTAATTTTGTACTTACGCAGCAGCTGCTTTAAATTGAACATTAATTTTTTTCCTCTCTCGAGAGCAAAGTAACAAAATAATTTTTGAGTACCAAACAACGGTACTCTTTGCCGGTGCTAATGTTCACATTATCGGTACTAATATTCGAAACAGGGGAAATGCCCTGTTTTTTACACCGGCAATTTGACAAAAAGAACGGTGCAATTATCACGCAATCAAAAGCCATGCCTCCGCACCGCTAAAAAATGGATCAGTGCAATTATTTTGGGAAATTCCAGCGGTATTTTGATCACTTGCACCGGTAAATTACATTACCCGTGCACGCTTTTTTTGGCACCAAAGACCAAAAATGGCAGGAATTATGTACAACGGTTCTACGTGGGCCGGTGCATAAGGTTTCAACAACAATGCTGTTGTACACCATCAACTAAGATACCAATGTCAAACATATTTTCCCAATAAATTTTACGTTTTCCATACACCGGTTTAAGCACCGGTACAAAGAATTCCGGTGCTTATTTGAGCATACACACCGGTTCTCAACATAACATTCGTTTTATCGGTGCAAATAATACTATTTACACCGGTCCAGTATCGTTCACATTTTTTACCGGTGTAAATGCACCTGTTTTTCAATAGTGACTTCTACTTTTTTGAAACTATTTTTCTATTAAAGTTTGACCGCATTTGAATTAGATTTATGAACAATAATATTATCATATATGATATTGTTCAATTCGTCGTAATAAGTAGTTTCTAGATATCAACTTATTATTGTCATTATTATATGTAGGTAAAGATATTGATGGTCAAAAATATTTCTTGACAACATGATAATGCTTCTAGTACAAACTAGGTGGGACGGAGGGAGGAACGATTTTTTTCTAAAAGAATTGAGATCGGCTATGGAAAATGTTGTGAAAGAAATTCCCGCAAGGATATGACGTCATTCAATTGGAAACAATATTGTAATCCGTTTTAATTGGTTAACTTAACTTAATTTTTTGAGACAGTTCGATTTGTCCCATTTAATTGATTCAATAATTAATTTCAATTGAAATAACATATAATTAGTCCGTTTCTTGAAAGACGGTCTTTCTAGAATTCATGAAAAATCAAGGTTTAAAGTAAAAATTTAAAGAAATGACGATAAAATTTTCGGGTTGCATGAATCAGGTTATAAACTTTATAACTACTATATGTTACAGAATAAATTTTTTAAATTACAATTAAGACCTTTTACCTTTTATCATTCTAATTAAAACTCATCTTTCCGTAAGACTATGGAAAGACGGTGTTTCCCAAAATTTTGACTAAAATTATATAGAACATGTATATAACGTCTTACTGAAATTTGGTTTTATCTAAATTTAACAATTATCGCAACTATGTTCCAACATCATTTATCTAACCAAGTATGTGAGAAAATAAGACACGAACACACAAGTCTGGTTACAGAGTTCGTTGAAATTCACCTACGTCTGCGGGAACTTGCCCAATTCAGAATAAATCCACTAATTAGAAAGACAAAGCACAATGCTCACAACGTGTGAATTTTGCAAGCTCCCCTCGCCACCAATTTTTTTTTATCAGTCTCCCTCTGGCCTTGAAACTCGTCGATCCTGGATCTCCTCCTCCCGAGGAATTAAGGTATATGATTCTGAAATTTGATTCAAAGTTTTTGATCACGTTGGAACACATACTCAAAAAGCTCTAGGTTGATTTGAATATTCGAAAACCTGAATGTAGATTTTCTCCAATTAAATCAGTGAGTAATTAAGCTAGAATGTCTTCTATTTAAACCAACATACGCATCAATTTCTGTGCGAATGGAATTCTTTCTCCATAAAATACTATGATAACAATCAAATACCTTGGAGATATGAATTGCCAAATCTAATCTCTTGAAGTAAGGAATTAGAATATATCGTCCATATCCCAACCATAATCGGATATTCACAAATCAATTCCAATTTCATATATATAATTCAATCCCATAAATAAAAGAATTGATATATTGTTCAATAAAAAACACCATGGATGAAACACTTCTTCTCGGATTACACTTCTACCTACTTTATATCGCAAACCTTCCTTCTTTAATATTACAACATAACAATTTCATATTTGCATGATTTCCACAAATTGCCAATTAAATAAATATGAACTTTTTCATGTTATTATCCGACACCTCTAAATATTTGAGATATTAGATATTTCTACTGGATAGATGTTGAAGAACCCAAACTTGCTCGATCAATGGCTACTTTCTTTTGAGCGACCTTATACTCTCCATAAAATTAAGAAGCAAAACCCCAGAGACACATTGCCAAAGCCAACCATTTTCCGGCACTGAAAGTTTCAGGCAAAAAGATTACTGCAAATATCTGCTGAACTGGTACCAAAAAGGTGGACACAATTCCCACGAAAAGGGATGAAGAGGTAAAGATCAACCCAAGGCTCCCTATCACCATACACTGCAATGCTATGGCCGCCATTCCCAGGACCATGTAGTATTTCACTTCTCCTAGCCCAAATTCCGCCGCCTCTCTTGGCATAGCCTGCATCAAAGAGTGTTGGATTTTTGAATCTAATAAAAGAGTGTTGGATTTGAAGTTGCGGTGGCAATTGAAAAAGATCCAGCGGTGGTGGTGCGATGGAATAGTTTGCCTTTCATTTCTTGGAATGAGAGTAGCAGGATTTAGGAATGTAATCCTTGATTTTAGGTGAATATTATTACGACCTGATGCATGTATCCCATTTTTTTCATCTAAAATCTAGTACTCCCTCTATCTCATCCCAGTTCAAACTGCACACTTTTTGGTCAATTTTCTCATACCATATTTGACCATAAATTTGAACCAGTATATAGATACAAATATCATTATGTGAGA
>JAULKM010171233.1:0-32048 GCA_032355605.1 Rubia tinctorum | reverse complement strand
CCCTGCATGATGTATTTTCTAAATATCAAATTTTAATACACCATTATTATACATAAATAAAGTTATCGTTGGTCAAAAATGGTATGAGAAAGTTAACAAAAAAAATGTGCAGATTGAACTGGACAGAAAGTATATGTATTTATGTGTGGGTTTGATATCTATTCTAAGTTACGCACTTTTGTAGATCTGATCTCATTTCTTTCACATAGTTTTTTTGGTTTGCACGTAACATGTTTTTGTTTGTTTCCATTCCACGTAACGTGTTTGGTATTTGTTTTAAGTAGCGCAGTTTTGTAGACACGATTTAGGGGTGGCGAAATAGACCCATTACCCGCGGATCAAGTGAGTTATATATTTTTAAATCTGGATGGGTATGGGTAAAATGAGCAATGAGTGAAATGTGTAACAGGACAAATAGGTATTTGAAAAATATGGGTGAGACGGGTTAAGTTTCCTGGTTGACCACGGGTATACCCATATGGGTTGAAACCCACTGGTTTATCCATATGAGTTTGTAAATAAAACCACATAGGTCAATATATGGGTTGAAACTCACGTGTTTGCCCATATGGGTTGTCATATAAACCCATATGGATCATTATATGGGTTGAGATCAGTGGGTTTTACCCATATGGGTTATTTTATAGACTCATATGGATTCATATATGAGTGGATACTCGCGGGTTTACCCATATTTGAGCCGTGAGAGTTGAATACTTTTTTACTCGCGGGTTTCAATCCGACCCATTTGTGGCCCACCTATTTCCCACCCCTAACCCGGTCTTAGTTCTGTGCAAAAATGATACATCCTCCGTTCATTTTTCATTGGCACACTTTCCTTTTATGTGCGTTTTTTTTATTTTATCACTTTCTACTTGTATATTTTAAGGTAATTTAAATCGCATATTATACTTTTTCCTTTTCCAATTCAATTTGCACCAGAAAATTAATATGTTCTTAATAATTGTGTCAAAATTTGATAGATGAACAAAGGGATTACTGGAAACAAAGTTACACCTGATGTTAGTGAATTTATTCTTTATTATATTTGCAGACCTTTCGTACACTTGATGTTACTGGTTATACCTTGATAAAATTTAAATGAATTTATTATGGTGCATTGATATTACATCAATGACACATCTCATTCATAATGAGCATTATAATATATAGTGTTACAGTCTAAACTATAATAGAAATAGAATATTAAATTACCATATATTATCTAACCTACAAAGAAACTAATTCTATACGGAAACTAACACCTATAACTATTTCATATTACCTTCTACTATATATAATTATTCCTTAAACTATTTCATATTTTCTTAAAGGATATTCACATAAAATAAGACATAATGTTGTCGAAAATATCACAAAATATCTCCTACCTACCTTCTTAATGATTAAATAGGAAAAAACCTTAAACAATTATAAGTGATCCTATTAGGTGGATTTTTTGTGCTTTATTGGTCATGTTTCAGAATTTCAATTTTGTATTCAGTTTACATCATAGGTAGGTGAGAGCTATATCTGTTGTCGCTTGTTATGACAAGTTGTGATTATAATATCATCTTAATGAGGTAGAGATACAAGTGATTCCGTTTTCATTCGTATGCTAATTTCGGTTTTGCTAGCAATTTTTAAGTTTTTAAGTTTTCTAGCCTGAATTCAATTGTTTAATTGTTGTAGCTGATGAATTCTTACTGTTGTTATTGTTGTCAGCAGTTGAAAAAAAATATTTGTACTCGTGCACCAAGAGGAACCGGAAATAAACCATGAACAGAGTTGTCAAGATATACAATTATATCATTATCCCTTTGAAGGAGGCGACGAACATTTCGAAGGACCACTCTCTGTATAAGATTAAGAGGTCCGACTTCTTATTAGCTATTTGATAAGATTAGTTAATCTTTATCTCTAAGCTCATATTCCTGCTCTGCGTGTTTTTTCATTTATGGCTTAGTAATGTAGTAATAGTGTTCATCCCCTGCTGAAACTGTGGCTGTCATGCAATTTGCTTTTTGTCAGATTTTTGTGGGACATACCATGAGTTTGATGTTCAGGTGTGCGTTTATTGTTAAAATATTTCTAATTTTGCAGAAGATCCTAACATGCATTGTTTCCTGATATTGTTAACGACTTGCCAAATTCCATATCGTTAACTACATATGTTCTGATTGTAGTTTTGCATTCAACTTGTAGGTATTGTGCGAGGAGAAGCTGATCGAAGCCATTGTAACAGCGACAGAGCGAAGAAAGACGGTTTGTGCTTCATTGAGTTGATTGTTCACCTCGATGAAGGTTTTGTATCCGACAAAATATCATGGTGCTATAACATCAGGATGTATAAAAACTGATAGCATAATAATCACGTGGTGTTTAACGCGGTTTAGTCCACAAGAACACGCTCTAAGTACCTGAGCAAGTCATAGTTCATGATGAACACGGGGCAAAATTTATAGAAGTATGTTACTTGTGGATAATTAATACGCATCATTGTTGTAGTATTGCACCGTCCAGGACTTGTACATGGCTTCCTTTAAAGCCGCTCTCTGCCTGCGCTCCTCCAGCTCTTCTAAGTTATTTATGATAAATTCATCATTGTCGGCGGGTGCTAACGGCGATGCGACTCTTCTACTGGGTACCACTATCTCTGGTGGAATGATTGCCTATGTGCCGTAACACAACCTGTATGGTGACTATTATGTTCTTGTTTTGGGTGTGGTTTGGTATGCGCACAGAACGCTTGCCAGCTCTTCTTCCTATTCGGACTTGGCTTCTCCCTTCATTTTCTTCAGTGCTTGTAGTATGGTTCTTTTCTTCACCCCCGTCTGACCATTCACTTGAGGATGGGCGATAGACGTGAACTGCTGCCTAATGTTTAGCTCCTTGCAACAAGAGCTGAACGGCTCACCGGTGAATTGCTTCTCGTTATTGCTGACCATAATCTATGTGATCCCGAACCTGCACACTATGTTCCTCCATACAAGTTCGTGATCTTTTTTCCTGTTATGGTGGCTATTTCTTCTGCCTCCACCGATTTGGTAAAGTAGTCTATCGCAACCACCAGAAATTTCTTTCTTCTCATAGCTTCAGGGAAAGGACCCACTATGTTTATCACCCCCTTAGAAAAATGCCAGAAAGACTTGATGCTAGTCATTTCCTCTGCGGGAAGTCTAGACATTTGGGAATGTTCCTGACACCTGTGGCATTCCCTGACCAACTTGTTTGTGTCTGCTTTCATCATTGGCCAATAGTATCCTGCTCTGACAGCTCTCAGCGCCAGGGTTCTTGCTCCATGGCGATTTCTATAACTACCATTATGCAACCCTCTCAACACCACCTCAGCCAAAGTGGGTTCGGCGCACCTGAGCCGAGGCTCCACACATCTACATTTATACAACAGACCATTATTTATCGTATATTGAAGGGAATTCCTCTCAAGTGTTTTTGTCGTATTTCCGTTGGCTAGTAGGATACCAGCTTCCAAGAAAGCTCTTAGTGGCGTCAGCCAATTTTCTCCTTCATTTTGTACGGTTTCTACAACTCCCAAATCTGTGGATCTCTTTGTCAGGTGGAGGTGTGCAGACGATGCCATCTTACTGAGTGCATCGGACCTGGTGTTTTGCGATCGGGGGAATATCATGACACCAAATTCCTTAAACTCCACAGCAAGGTCCCTGACTTTGTCTTTGTACTTGATCATGGCAGGCTCTTTTGCGGCTCATTTCTCATTATACTGATTTGCTACTAACATTAAGTCTCTGTATGCCTGTTGTTTCCATGCTCCCATATTTTGGGCAATCTCCATCCCTGCTATCAGCGCTTTATACTCTAATTCATTATTTGAGGAAAGAAACTTAAAACGAAGGGCATAGGTGACTTGTACTCCCTGGGGTTCTGATATCACTAGTCCTGCTCCTGCCCCCTCTACTTGTTATGCTCCGTCAACATGGAGGCTTCACACATCTGGAATTTTCAAGAAGGTTCCGCTTGATGGAGTGGACTGTTCACCTTTCTCAGCCCTTTCTTCCTTCGGGATTTCTGCCAAGAAATCTGAAATTACTTTCCCTTTCATTGCCTTCCGTGGTGCGTATTCAATTGTATGTTCTCCTATCTCCACCTCCCACTTCACCAATCTTCCTGATGCTTTAAGTCCAGTGATTATGGACTTTAGAGGTTGGTTTGTCAGTACCATTATCAGGTGCGCCTGGTAGTATTGACGCAGTCTCCTGACCGCATGAAACAGTGCCATTGCCAATTTCTCCGAAGCCCGAAAAGGGGGTACCCATGGAAGGAGAAAATGGGGTACCCGTGTAATCTACACATATCCTCCAACTTCAATCTATTTTTTTTCACCACGACTGTGTTGGATAACCAGCTTGGATATGGAATTTCCTTCAATATTCCATCTTCCACCAGCTGCTCCACTTCCCTGTTAACTACTTCATTTCTCTCCTTGCACAACATCTTCCTATTCTGCTTAACAGGAGGATGGTATGGTGTCATCGTGAGTTCGTGGAACCTAATCTCTTTGAGTACACAAGTCATATCTTTTGGCCTCCATGCGAATGTTTGAACATTTTCTAGCAGGGTCCTTATAAATTCTTCCTTTACCCTAGGATGCAGCGCCGCTCCTACCTGTACTGCTCGAACTTCTTCCAACTAATTGTTTGTACTTCTGGACCCAACTTGAATGGATCATCTCCGCTTGCCACCATTACTACTGCTCTGGTTTTGCCTCCTTGCATTTCCCGAGCCTTGTCTTCTGCACTTCTCTTCCACTTGTTGAGGGTGATAAGGTGGCATACCCTTTTTTTCTGGTGGTCTCTTCTTACAGTCGCTATTCCCTGCCCGGTGGAAAATTTTAGCAACAAATACAGGGTTGAAACTATCCCCTTAAATTTTGCTAAAGATGTTCTCCCCAGGATTATACCGTAAGGGCTTTTAGTTCTCACGATAATGAACTTTATGTCCACTGTATTGTTCCTTTATTATCTCCTTTATTGTTCCTTTATAATAAATTTGGCTCATTTATTATCTCCTTCAATAATTTTTTTAGTGGTGGAGTTAGTTCATTTGGTGGGGGTTGGGGTCATAATGGAAATGGTTGTAGCACAATCACCTCTTCCTCAATGTCTTTGTATTCAACAACCAACTCATCATCCCCTTCGAGCTTGAACTCATTTCTCAAGGTGACCTCACTCGTCGTATCTTCGAGTTTGACTTGGGATGGTGTATCGTCAGAATAATGAGCTTTCATTCGGGTCACCACTTCCATAATATTGGTCACGGACCCCTCCAAAGCCTCATGACTTGAGGATATTTGGGTTTCCAATTCCTCGTTAATCCTAGTCAAGTTGTTCAAGTTTGCAACTGCATTCATGATCTTCCCATGTGTCAAACTTGAACCTTCTTGTTGGACTTTGTTTTGGGGTACGGTATAAGGTGGTGAAGGCCAACTATTTTACTCGTATTTTTAGTTTTCCGGCGCATTCTCATACTTAAAATCCAGATTACTACTTCACTCCGGATTGTAAGAATCATGGTATGGATACCCTTCTTGAGCTCCTTGACCTTGAAAACCAACATCTCCAACATCTTGTTAGCATTCTTCATAATACCCTTGGTTTGGAAACCAACTGTTCTTTCCTCCTCGTAGTGCATATTCCTCAACCAATAACAACATTCAGTATGATGGTCGGAATGAAAAATTCTACAAAATGTTCCTCGTTAAGCCTTTCTTCTCATCATGAGTTCCCTCAAGATGATGTTCCATTTTTTCATTTAAAAAATTTGGAATCATATTTCAAGGATTCTCGATAAAAAAATCACAGAGAACTCAAGCAATACCTGTTGTGAACAAAAACAACAAAAAGAAAATGCAAATAAAGACAACTGGTAAATATTCAACCAAATATGCCCAAACACTTAAAAATAAACACTTCTTCCCCAACACTGCACCAAAATTTGGGAGGTTGTCACTATACCTCTGAAAGTTATAGTTTAAAAGCCCTAAAGTCCTTCCTAAATATAATTAAGTAGATAGTGGAAAATCAGGGTCGTCCACAAGAAAGAGGGATCTTCCGAAGGGTTTAAACACATAAAGTGGATACTAGACTAGATATTAATATATGAAAGCAAGTAAAGAAGGGGAATTTTGCTCGATTTTTCTAAGTTATAAATTTAAAGACAAGACAACTAGTAAAGTAAAGTAAATATGCTAATCATGCAACATGCTACTAAAAATTGGTAAAACCATAAATGACAAAGCCTTGGAGGCAATTGATTCCCACTTCCAAACCTTTTATAGGTCATTGAATCATTCACTAATTCATTCACATTTAATGCCTATGGGGAATGCTATCACTTCCAATTTGAAGTTCAACATTCATTTCTTCTTAAGAGTAATTTGTAAAAAGCAATCAACGACAATTTGCAAAGCTCATTGATGACCACTTTAGACAAACAATGTCTAAAGCTATTTCATCAATGGCATCATACACAAAGAACCATAGATTTGATGACAACTGAAAGTATTCTACCAAATGGCTAACCATTTAACCAAACAAAGCATTCATTAGACTAAACCTAGAACAATATATATTCAAAATTCAATATTTTATTGCTACCTTAGGAAAATATGATAACAAGCCACATTAACATATTCATCTAGAAAGATTAACATCACAGTACACAACAAGAATTTATAATTTCATGCCCTTGGATTTTCATGTCAAAGAGCTAAGAAATTGTGCACATCTCTAACCTCCTACCACTTAATCATACAAACATTTCATATTCTCAAACAACTCATAGAATATATGAAGTAAAACTACATATTAGCGGCCCAATAAATGCTAGGCAATAAATTTTCATGAAAGAGAAAATTAGAGAATCTCACTACATGGGTTTGGAACCTTCAATCAATTCCTCCCAGGTGATGAGTTTAGCTAATACAAAATCACACTGACATTCATAGAAAAATTCATACACAAACAAGGAGACAAAATATGAAAAAAAGAGAGGAACCTAGGGTTTGGAGAAGAGGATTTTCGGCCACGAGAAAAAATATAATGAGTGGAGATAAGGTAGGTACTATTTATAGTAAAAGTTTTAATCAAGAAAAAGTAAAAAAAATAACGGTGTGCGCGGCCACACATCCGGGTGAGCTGGCTGAGCATTTTGCCTCCTAAGGCTTATTTTGGCCCTTGGTTTGGGCACAGTGCCATGCGCCTAAGTGCGCAGGCTGCACGGCCGTCAGTCCCTCTTTTATTCAACTTCTTTGTGTTTCTACGGATCAACCACTAATCCGATTTGGGTGTTCTTGTAGTTGATTTCATAGCGCTTGAGAAGAAGAATCCAATGGTACCACCCTTGGAGGCTGTTTCTTCTCAGATCATTCTAAGAACTTGTTCCAAACTTCCGGATCACAATTTATCTGCTTCTTTATCTTTCTTATTTGAACCTTCTATCTTCTACCACGTTTAGACATGTGGCCTTCAATCTTCTATCATCCTTGCTAATGACCTTCACTAAACCACTCTGAAGTGCTTATAAGAAATCTACAAATTAATCTCACAAAAAGGAATCTAGATGCTCGTATGGACAAAAAAATCATGAGACTAAAAATAGGGTACAAAATGAAGGATTTATATCTAGAAACCAAAAATGGTTATCTAAACACTTTTTGATGTAAACCTACCTAAATCCAGAAATTCTCTAACAAAAAGATAACAAAAGAGATGTTAAATGCTTTGAAAAATACATGCATTTGACGTCTCATAACCTGCAACGAGCCTTTTTTTTGTTACTCTATTCTTCCTTCTACATTCCTTTCGATGATAGCGTATATGTCTGTAACTTTCCTTTCGACATTGTCATCCGTAGGCATGTTTTTTCGCTTCCTTTTGCTATCTTCCCTTGTTTCTACTTTTGCCACCTCCTTTCTTTTACCCCTACGGTCTCCCATTCGAGACCTCTTTATGTTTCTCTCTTCTCGCTGTTTCAGATGGTTCCCTAAGCGACTACCTCCTCCTGACTTGTTCTAGTACGTGGCCTTGTTGTGGGCCCGTTACTCCTTTGTTATATGTGCTAGCTCTCCATTTCGGGCACTGTTCTCGATATCCTGTTTGAGATGCATAGAGTTTTTTGGTATCATGGCCATGAAAATCATGGTAATTGCAAAAACGCTATTTATCCCTCATGTGTGCAGGGGTCTTCAGCTTCCTTGTTGGCTCCAAGATGTTCTTTGCAGCTACCAACGCAAATATTTCTTCTGGCATCTTCATGAGGGGGATAAATTTCTTATCAAAGTTCAGAATGTTAGGCCGAACCGATTCCCTTTCTTTCTTCCTTATTTTCTCCCCCCATTTCACCTTTTTGTGTACCTGCACCAGACTGTGCTTCCTTTCTTCTTCTGTTAGCATTGTCTGCCCTTCTGAAGTTATCCACCCTCTTCATAGACTTTTCGATCATCCTAGGAGGGTTTAGGGTGCAGTCCCTCAACAGTAGTTCGTGTTTAAGACCGTTCATGAATGTATCAATGAGAAACTGGTTGCTTCTGCCATGTACATAATTTGCCTTATCATTGAATATCTCCTAGTACTCCGACTGATTCTGTTTGATTTCCAACAACTCCAACCTCATCTTTGTGAACTTCTTCCTTTGGATGAAGTATGCTAAGAACTTCTTCTCCAGCTGTTTGAAGTCGTCTATGGTCTCGTCCTCTATGTTTTTGAACCAGACTCTAGTCGTAACCGTGAGAGTTGTAAAAACTTTTCACCAAATGGCCTAAGGTATTACGAAGGTGGAAATGTCTGTCGAAAATGTTTTTACATGGTCCTAAAGGTTTGTTTCCTGTGCATGTTGCCCCATGTTCGGAGTATCTTAAGCTTGGGGTCCGCCGTATAGAGCTGGATTCTCCTTGTGAACGATGACCTGCTTTCCCTATTTTTTAGTTTCCGCCGTTCATGCTTGGTCCTTTTGGTTGCTTTGGAGGTCTTCGTCGTATCTCACAAATTTACTATTTTTAAGCCCAAAAGTTATCTTTAATTACAACTAAGTAGATAATGGAAAATCAGGATCGTCCACGAAGAAGGGGGATTTTCCTAAGGGTTTTCACATATAAGGGTGTATACTACACTAGATATAGATACATATAAATAAGCATGTAGAAAGGAGTTTTTTTAATGGTTTTTCTAAGTTATGAATTTAAAGAATAATTAACTAGCACGCAATGTAAATCTAGTAAATAAGCAACAAACTACTAAGAAGAGATTAAACAAAAATTACAAGACCTTGGGTGCAATTGATTTCAACTTCCAAACCTCTTATATAACCTAGAACATAAAAGCTATTCAGTACTTTCACTAATTGTTGTGACTCATTTAGTTATTGAATGCCTAAAAGTATCCCAATAATGGCATTAAGTACGAATAATAAACAAGCTTGGTAACGATTATAAACACTACACCTTGTCTAAGCATTGAACAAATTCATGCATTTACACAAGATTAGTCAAGAACGTTCAACGTTATTAGACTTCTCCCATTTGCTAAACACAAAAAAACATGATAAGAGTTCGACATTATGACATTCATCTAGTATTCATAAAATCACCAACCGTATTACAAGCTCTAATTCATGCTCTTAGATTCCTTATCAAAATTGGGGAATATTATTTACTTTATCCCAACCCTAACAAGTAATCATGCAAGCAATTCATATACTAAAACTTCTAACACCATTAATGATTTCAACAACTAACAATCAAGAACAATAAATGCACAATAGAAAAGCATTTAATAGCACATATATAGATCTCAAGACATGGGATTTGAAGCCTAAATCAATTTCTCCCAAGACTAAGTTTAACTACTAGAATTCATAATAAACAACAACAGAAATTCAAACATAAAATAAAGGTGAAACAAAGATGAAAATGGTGGAAAATTAGGGTTTTATGGCTGCAGAATCGGGGAAGAAAAGTTGTGTGAATGAGATAGGATAAAATGGTATTTGTTGTACAAAAATTTAAAAAGTAGATCTGGGCAGCGATTTATCGCGACTCGTGACACAAGCTTCGCGAGCCGGGACAGACAAAATAAGCTGCTCTTCAATGTTTTCTTATTGTCTAAATATAGCTATCGTTTCTTCACGTCTTCAAGTCTTCATTGTTCTCATTGTCTTCAAAAATAGTCTTCATGGTTTTCATATCTTTGAATTATTAACTTGTCACACAAAATCCCTATTAAAAGTGATATGAGTGCCAAAGTTACCCTTAACTTTGCTAATGGAATTTCAAGGTAAAATGGAGTATCCAAAGCACAAAATCATACCAAAATTAGTACAAAAGATCCCAAAATTACCATATAACTCTTTGAGAAATACTCACTTTTTCCACTCTTATTTTTACTCTTCAATTTTTCCCCTATTGATAGTACACAACTCTATGAGAAATTTTGCATACCCAGGAATTTGATTTATAGCATTCAAGAGTGGAATGTTTACCTCACACCTACAAAAGACTTTGTAGATGTCTTTGTTATCCTCCTTGGTTCTCCTATCATTTAGGGTCTTCAAAAACAGTGGTTCCAGCTCATAGATAGGGATCTCCTCCACTTTGTACTTCTTGTGAGGAGGGTATGAGGTTTTGGGATTTTAGCCTGGCCTTGACACGAAGGTCTCCACCTCAACTTCTCCCCCCTCATTCATCTTCTCATTAGCTAACTCCTCGGCCTTCTTTTCCACATCTTCTTTCTTTTCAAAAACCCCCTCAATAACAACCATGCCTTGGGGCTCTTTCACTTTCTTTCCAATCCTCATTGAAATAGCACTCACGTTTCGTCAAGGATTTATCTCCGATTGGGAAGGAAGTTTCCCCAAATCCCTCGTCTCCATTCGATTCAATATTTGAGTCATTTGGCTCACTTGTGTCTCTAGGTTTTTGATGCTAGAGTCGGTCTTCTCCTGGTATTTTTCTACCTTGTCTACACATATTGTCAATTTCCCAATGGCTTTCAAAATTTCCTCCTTTCACATCCCCAAAATTTCACCTTAATTGTGGGCTTATCACCAAGCCTTTTGTATTGTGGTTGTGGTGGACCATATTGTTGAGGAGGGAAATAAGGTTGAGCATTTCAACCCCCTTGTGCATTCCCATATCAGAGATTTGGGTGGACTTAGTTAGCCACACTGTAAGGCTGATTTTGGTAGCCTCCGCCTCCTTGGTAGCCTTGATTTCCTTGATACCCTTGTTTTTGGTATCCTTGGCCTCCTTGATATCCCATGGAGCTTACTTCTTCCACATAGTCATCTTGAAAAGTGGGACATGTATCTGTAGGGTGCGGAGAAGAACAAATCTTACAAGATTTTACATGAGGTTTAGCCCCGGATTCTGTCATCAAAGCCTTGACCATAGAAGTGAGGGTTGAGACTTGGTCTTCAAGCTTCACATTGTTGGAAGGAGCATTTTTATTGTTGTGGTTTTATCTCCTCAAATTGGCTCTCGAGCCAAAATTCCTCGACTCTTCAGTTAGCTTCTCATAGAGCTCCATAGCCTCTCTTGAGGATTTGTTCCCAAGAGATCCATTACAAGCTCCCCTCACCACCCTTAGATTTTGATCAAGAAGACCGTTACAGAAATTATAGACCAAATCCCCATAAGAGTAACCATGGTACGGACAACTTGTGAGAAGTTTTATGAACCTCTCCCAATCGTCATAAAATTACTCCTCATACCATTGGATGATGTTGCTAATATCTTTCTTCAAGATGGTGGATTTTGAAGCCGGGAAGTACTTTGAGAGAAACTTCCTCTTCAATTCAATCCAAGAGGTGATGCTCCCGGATGGGAGATAATGGAGCCAATCCCTTGAGGAATCTCGTAATGAAAATGGAAGGCCTTTAAGATGTAAAGCTCCTCATTCACTTCTTCGAGGAGCATTCCACTACAATCCATATGAAAATCGAGGAGGTGTTTGTAGGAATATTCCCCTTGCCTACCAAGAAAGGAAGATAGCAAGTGTATAAATCCGAACTTTAACTCAAAATTCCCATTAACTCCAACCACCGAATATGTGATGCACATTGGTTGTTGCTCGAGATTGGGATCCATAACCTCCCTCAATGGGATTTTCCTCAATGAAATGTTCCCTCCTTGAACGTGAGGGTGTTGAGGTCCTCCTCCTAGAATCTCCTCTTTGTGTTCCTCTTGATGATCCATAAAGGTAGAAGGTTCCGCAAAATGGTCAATAGGATGGGTGTTATTCACATTTTCCAATGAAACATTCCTAGCCCTTTTCAAGTTTAACTCTAACTCGGGATCGTAGTGTAGGGGTTTTTGTGAACAGGATCGAGTACGACCATACACCAAGAACTTGAACAATATGTCTCCGAGCCAAACAAAAATCAAATAAAATAAATTAACAACTATTCACAACTAGCACACACTCACACATAATATGCCCAAACACTTAAAAATAAATGCCTCTTCCTTGGCAGCGGCGCCAAAATTTGGGAGATTGTCGCCGCACCTCTCAAAGTTACTATTTTTAATCCCTAAAACCTCGTTAACTACAACAAAGTAGATAATGGAAAATCGGGATCGTCCACAAAGATGAGGGATTTTCCTAAGGATTTTTTTACATATAAGGGTGAATACTACACTAGATATATATAATCATGTAGAGAGGAGGGGTGGAGGTTTGGTTGCTTTTTCTAAGTTATGGGTTTAGAGATAAATTAACTAGCACGCAATGTAAATCTAGTAAATATGCAACAAACTAATAAGAAGAGATTAAACACAAATTATGGGACCTTGGGTGCAATTGCTTTCCACTTCCAAGGCTCTTATCTATCCTTAAACATAGAACCTATTCAATACTTTTACTAATTATTGTGAAGATAAATCTTCTACCCTTCTTTGATAGTAGTATACAAGAATGAAATCAATCTCTCTTGCTAAACTTACTAATGACTCCTTTAAACGTTCAAAGCCTTATTGTATCCCATTAATGGCATTACATATGAAGAATCAACAAGGTTTGTAACATTTATAAACACTACACCTTGTATAAGGATTGAATCAATTCATGCATTTACACAAGCTTAGTCAGGAACGTTCAGGGTTACTAGACTTCTCCTATTTTCTACACAAAACAAACATGATAAAGAGTTCGACATTATCACATTCATCTAACATTCATCAAATCATCAACCATATTTTAAGCTCTAATTCATGCTCTTGGATTCCATATCAAAGAGGGGAATATTAGCTACTTTCTCCCAACCCTAACAAGTAATCGTACAAGCAATTCATATATCCAAACTTCTAACACCATTAATGCTTTAAACAACTAACATTCAAGAACAATAAATGCACAATAGCAAAGCATTTAATAGCGCATATATAGTTCTCAATACATGGGCTTGGAAGCCTTAATCAATTGCTCCCAAGACTAAGTTTAACTACTAGAATTCATACTAAATAACAATAGAAATTTAAACATAAAATCAAGATGAAACAAAGATGAAAATGGTGAAAAACTAGGGTTTTATGGCTGTGGAATAGGGTAAGAAAAGTTGTGCGAAGGAGATAGGATAAGATGGTATTTATAGTACAAAAGGTACAAAAGTAGATCTGGTCAGCGATCTATCACGACTTGCAACACAAGCGTTGTGAGCCGCGACAGACAGAGTAACCCGCTTTTCAATGTTTTCTTCTTGTCTAAATGTGGACATCTCTTCTTCACATCTTCAAATCTTCATGATCTTCATTATCTTCAAAGTAATCTTCATAGATATCAAATCTTCAAATTATTACCTTGTCTCACAAAATCCCTATTAAAAGTGATAAGAGTGCAATAGTCACCCTTAACTCTCCTAATGGAATTTCAATTTAAAATGGAGTATCCAAAGCACAAAATCATACTATAATGTGTACAAAAGATCCCATAATTACCGTATAGTATGGACACATCACTTCTTCTTTCTTGGGCTGATACGAGCCATGCCAACTTTCTCCCGTAAAATACTAGCGTGGCTCCATACCCCCAGCCTCCGACCTTTTTCCTGATGCCGCCTTACTATCCTTGTCCTTAGCGGCGCTCCGGATGGTCTTTTTGCCTCTCTATCTCTGTTGAGAACTATCTCTAGTTCATCATATTCGTGGAACAACTTCGTTGGCTTCAGACCGTGCTTCTTATTTCCTGGGCCATCTGCTTCCCTGGACCTTTCCCTTTCTTCCATCTTCTTTAGCTTCTTCATCATTTTCCTCTGCGAGGTAACGATGGTCTGCAAAATTTTAGAGTTACCTATTAATTCTTAAGTTTTCTGAAGCCTTTTTTGCTCCCTCGTTGGTGTCAGCGTAACTTCTTTCTCCTGGTGTGTCACGTCTTCCACGAGAACTTGGTTGAGCAGGTATCCGCCCGACGACGGCCCTTCCATGGTGTATGAGTTGTGTGGATGCTAAAGATCAAGTGTTTCCATAGACAAAACCAATGGTGCGTCCTTCTTGAACCCATATCGAGGCTGAAGTCTTCTCCTACCAAAAGTGATGCTCCTCTACCTGTAAAACAACTCAAACCTAGGTCAGACAGGCCGGTGTAATACCGGGCCTGCTCCGACGATTTTTTCAGGCAGAGTATCATTCGTATATGCTGGGAATGTAACCTTGGGATGAGAGAATGTACATCAGAATCATGTTATCTTCCTTATTATAACGGGTTTTGGTGGCTGATGTGACCAGTGAATTCACTTCACCTTCTGCCCGTTGGGTCTGGCCACACGCTGAAACCTCATTTTGTCATGGGCCGAATTAGGATAGGTGGCCCGACTGGCCCATTCCTTATTACCACTATTGCCAATATTCCTGGTCCTTTTTGCTTTGTTGAATATCTTTTAATTAACCACTAGCTACCTTTCAAATGAAGAGTTCAGTCAAATGATTATCAAGGTTCTTCTTGCTAGGTTCATGGAGTCATCCACTGTTCATTTTTAATATTAAGTTTAAAATTTATTTTAGTGACCTATTCCAGCTCTACAGGAAATTTGATTTCATAAAACCTATTCCAGCTGTACAGGATTTGTATAACTTATATAGCTTCATTCTAAATTTTGATGATTAGGTTGGCTAATTGGACTTCATATCTTTTCTTATAACCAGCAACCAAATACACAAAATATCAACGTTAGTCTTGTGTTTATCAAACTTTTCTATTGTTATCATTAGTACTTATCCAAATTTCTGGAAATGAGCTTCATGACAGGTGATCTTATGAATATTATATTATTGACATGCAGGAGGTATTATGTCAAGCCATAATCACCTGCCAATCTGGGTATGATTAGCTCCTAATCTAAGCCATGTTGAACCCTTGAGTCCAGTCATCCTAATTTACATTGATTAGTGTATTAGTACCTAAATATTTCTAGGTACATTAGAGTAAATTACTCCTTGTAATTAGTATTAGGATTCTTTCTATATTTGGGAGGTCATCGCCGTACCTCTCAAAGTTACTATTTATAAGCCCTGAATTGCTCTTAACTACAACTAAGTAGATAATGACAAGTTGGGGTCGTCCACGGAGACAAAGAATTTTCCTAAGCGTTTGCTCATATAATGGTAAATACTACGCTAGATATAGAAATATGCACATATATATAAGCACATAAAGAGGGGCGATTTTGGATTTGTTTTTCTATGTTATCAATTTAAAGACAAGTTACACTATCAAACAATACAAATCTACTAATTAAGCAACAATAACTAAAACGAGGTTAAACACAAATTACGGGATCATGGGGGCAATTGACTTATATTTCCAAGCCTTCTATCTATCATTGAGCTTATAACCTATTCAACACTTTTACTACTTGTTTCGAATATAAATATTCTACCCTTCATTGATAGTATTTTACAACAGTGAATTCGACATCTTTCGTTAAACCTCATTTATGACCCCTTTAGTCGTTCAACGTTTAAAGGCATTCCATTAATGTCATTAAGTACAAAGAATCAACAAGGTATTCCATTAATGTCATTAAGTACAAAGAATCAACAAGGAATTGAAAGACACAAGAGTTTGTGGAGTTTGGGCTTTCGTTGGTACCCCAAGTCTAAATAAAATAAAGTTACAAGAGTTTGTGGAGTTAGGTAAAAGTAGAAAATTAGAGTCTCTCTCTATTGAGGTGTTCCAATTAAAATCCTTCACCCATGTGTGAACTTTTATTGGTCGGACCATAATAGAGGGCTATGAGAGAAAAATACATTGGGAGGGATCTGGCTAAACAAAATGTTTACAGGGATAATTATTCCTATGTTACAGCCTCTACCTGACAAAAAGTTGGCAGTCATCCATGTGTAAAAAGGATCAAAGATCTTGTCAATAAAAAGTGCGTTTGGAGTGGTACAAAAGATCCAAAGGCCAAGTCCAAATGGTTGTGACTTCGAGTTTGCGAGCAGGAGGAGGGAAGAATTGAGTCCGTTGCGGGGACTATCTTTCCTGTCTTCAAAAATTGGATGCGAAATATCCGAGTGGTACCTAAAAAGGAGAAACCAACACCATCAACAGTATCCATTCCTATCATAATTTATGTTAATCCTCAGGTCAGGAAAGTTATTCCTATCCTTTACACTATTGCATCTTATCTCCAATGGAAGTTCATTCCAACTCCAAGCTATGTCTGTTTTTACCTTCTTTGTCCATTTAGCAATAGAATCTGGAGCGTAATTAGCTTGTCTAGGCACATGGACTAAATTGATTTGTCCCATTTTCAGATCAACCTCATCAACCAGCGTGAACATATTCCAATCCCCTTCCATCGGGTTTGTTATCATTTTAATTACATTCCGGCAATTCAATTTAAAAGTTATTGAATCCGTATTAGCATCACAGCAGGATAGGTCTACTTTTATTTCTATAATCTCAGCCTGGGAAGCGGAGATGGTATAGGTAAAACAAGTAGTAGCAAGGATCAAGTTACCTGAGTGAGACCTAATTATAACTTCTATTCCAGTTTGACCAGAATTAGGGTCTCTGGCAGCATCAATGTTAATTTATTTCTGACCAAAACCAAGTTTGGTCCACATGATTATAATTATGTTCATCTTACGTTGAGTCTTTAACGGTGAAATAAAACCAATAGCTAGCTATTAAATCATTATCAGAGATGTGTGACCTGTAGCATGGTTTTTCAAGGAAAGTGCAACGTGTGTCATGTTTTATTTCCCTCAGGATCCCAGTAATAGAAATAGAGATATGGTTGAAAATAAGATTATTTTTTTGCCTTCCATGGATACTTGCATGCAGTGGCGGAACTGGAAGGATTAGTGAGGAGGGGCGGGGGCTGGGCGAGGCTGGGCTAGGAGGGGCGGGGCAGGGGTGGGAGGGGTATATTACCCTAGTCACCGGAGTTTTGGGGGGCGGCCGCACTGGCTCGCCCCCCTAGTTCCGCCATTGCTTGCATGTTAAGGATGGGATGATAGTTATTATAAATATATGCAATGGTGAATATCCATGAAAAGACTAGATTGAATGCAATCTATCCCGCAAGTTACCAAAAATCACAACCGGAATAACACATAAATAGAAAAGATGATCCCAGAGCTAAGTTTCAAACTGGCATGAGTTTAAAAATGGTGAATAGAATTAGAATTATTACCGCATATGCATCTAGAAGAAATCTGAAACCCCATCCTTATTAGAACATCAACAAAGGGGAGGTAGGCATTTAACAATTTTCACATAAATATTGATATCCTCTTTGGTATTCTTCGATTCCATCCGTTTGTAAGGAAATGAGAGTACCTGACCCTGGCATGGAGATATTATAAGCCAATTTGAAATTAAAAATCTCTGATGTAGTAAGTTTCTAGACCAATCTATCCTTCCCCAGGTGAATATTTTTTGCTACCTGTAGAAAAGAAATAATTTCATATCGGAGACAGATTATAAGGTGAGGGATGAAAGAATCCCTCTCACGTACAAACTTCTCCATGGTTGAAAGAATCCATCTCACGTATAAACCGCTCCATAGTGCACTCCTCTTTTAAAAATTATTTCGTCTTCTTTCAACCGCAGCTTCTCTTTCCCTCTCGTTTTTTTTCTTCTTTGCCGTTAAATCTTCTCTGCTTGGTTTATTTTTCCCCAATTTTTTCGTTCATTTTGTCTACTCATCATTCAATTGTGTTCATATGAGGAATTTTTCTCTTCTGTGTTCCATTTTTCAGTTCATGTTCAATTTTTAGGTTTCTGGTTTCAAATCTAAAGTTTTTGCATTTTATTGCAGCTGAATGGGGAAGAACAAAGGTAAATCTTTAGAAAGTCCTCCGAATATCGAAGGTGATGTTTATTTGTTGAATTTATATTGTTAATTTGTAGTTTTGGTGTCAAATGAGAATTCACGTGCTTTAGTTTGCAGTATAACCATTTTCTGATGCTATTTGTGTGATGATGTTAGCTGGTTTTCAATTTCCCCCAGTTTGGGAGGTTTATTTTTCAAAGATATGGTATTTATTGTGAAAACCTTCAGGTTTATAATGTAATATATTGGTATTAAGTGGTCATTGTGTTAAATTGCTTTTTTGTGCGTAATGTTTGTTTGCCTCCTGCCCATGTTTTTTTAAAAAATTCAGTGAGTGGTGATGTGTTTTGTATTTGAATGTGATTTTTTTGCTATTGTTGTTAATGTTTCATGACCTCTACTATTTTGAGTTGATAGGATTCATATTTTTTTATAAAAGGTTATGTGTTTACTGTGAAATAAAAGGTTCATCATTGATTGAAGCTTAAATTGCATCATATTAGGTAATTTTCTCCTTTTGAGTTCCATTTTTTTTATTTTATGTTTAACTTTTTAGGTTTTTGGTTTTGGATCTAGAGTTTTTTGTGTTTTGGTGTATTGGAATGGTTAAAGAGAGAGGAAAATTTGTCGAAACTTCTTCTAATGTTGAAGGTGATTTATTTTTGTTGAATGTGTGTTGTTACTGTGTAGTTTTGGTGTCAAATGAGGATGCATGTGCTTTAGTTTATAGTATAACCATTTTTTGATGTTTTATGTGTGATGATGTTACCATGTTTAATGTTTTTCCCAATTTAAGAGGTTTATTTTTTGAAAATCTGATATTGATTGTGAAAGGCTACATGTTTATAGTGTAATATTTTTATATTATGTGGTCGTTGTGTTAAATTACCTTTTGTTTTGGTTGTGTAATTTTTGTTTGTCTCACGCCCAATTTTTTTGTCAAATTCAACAAGAGGTACTCTGTTTGAGTTGAAAGGTTATGTGTTTTGGATTCGAACATGTGATTTTGTTGTTGTTGCTGTTAATATTTTTGCGTGTTGTACTACCGCGTGCCGGTGTGTTATAAGGTACAACCTTTTTTTTGTAGTTCGGGTAAGTTAGGTAAAATTGTTACTAGCAGCCAGGTTCTGCAATTTGATATTTCTATTGTGATTTCAACAGATAAATATATTGTCGGTCTTATTGTAAAATGTGTTGTTGTTTTGTAGGCTACTAGTGAAACATGTACTTTGTTTTGAATGGATATGGAAGTTGTTGCTTCCAAATAATCAGAAGGTTGTCGAGAGCACAAATGGTGACTATTTGAGATGTTCCAGATTGAAATTCAAAGCACCTTCCCAATACTCCAGACATCCTTGATGATCTCGCTACGTGGAAGGTGATTGATGACCTCGTCCACAATTTTAAGAATAAAGCAGTAGGATCTTATCTAATTTCGACCTTCTTGGTCTCGATGATATCTGATATGAATAGCTATGTAATAGTTTGTGATTTAATATGTAATTGGATTGTTTTGGATGCAAGAAAATATTATTTAGTATTTTAAAGTTATTTTATTTTAGGTATGACTGGTTGGATTTTAGGTAAAAACAATGATGGTTTATAGTAATACATGCTCACTATGAAATGCATATTTCGGAGGTTTATTTTGATTATGTTATTTCTTTTAAAATTTCAAAGTTACCTGATTTTTTGTGAGCCGGGTTCGAAATTCAGGTTAAAACATGCATGTTTATAATGATAGATTTTAACCGCAAAAATGCAAAATTCAGATGTTGCATTTTGAATTTGGTGTCAGTTCCTTTTTTTGTAGTTGATTTTTTGTTTATCAGGTTGGATGTTTTGGTTAAAATATTGCATGTTGATCATGATAGATCTTGACCATAAAATACATAATCCGTTGTAAATACTCCCAAGCCGATCTTTTAAATTCATGGTTGTTCTGCAAGATATGGTGCATAACTTTATAAAGATTGTCAACAAATTTGATTCTTATTTCAGCCTTACACCATGATCAAATTACTAAAAATTCCTTTCTCTTTCTCTTTCTTTAGATTGAATCTTTCTCTTTATCAAGATTGGTATTGGTGAGGAATTGATGTTGCTATTTTTCACGAGTTTTCCCTTTACATGAGTACGCAAAGTACTTTTTCGTAACTGAATCCCAATTTGTTAGCATGTTGTTTGTAGGGATCCTCCAATTCTTGCAGTGTTCTTGCTTGTGGTCCATTAACGCATTCAGTCACATCAATTTCTGCTAAGTTTGGTAGGTGTTCATAGTCTTCAGTAATTGCAAGTGAAACATTTAAGTTTTGATTGGAAACAATATATATTTAAAGTAATACATATAAGTTATATGTTACTTATTTGTGTTTTCGGTTAACCTTCTTTTTTTTATTCTTCTTATATGATCTGTATATATTTTCAAACTTTTCGGCATAAAATTATACAACTTTAGGTTGAAACATAGACATTAAATAATACAACGATGAAATTTAATGAAATTTGAAATGAGGTTTAAATCATAACATGTACTGAGAATTTATATTTCATGGACAAAAAAACTTTATATTTGATCAACAGAAAGGTAGTACGTATGATTTAAAAGCTTTTACTTTCATTGTAAAATTTCAAATTTTAATGAATCTAATAGTGGATCGAAAGGAAGATGAATTTGTCAGAGTTCGTACCTTCAAAGGTATATTAGTAGTAGTCACAATCAGTTCTTCAATTCTTTCGGTTAAGAGCATCTGGACAGTGCGATTCAATCAAAGTAATGAAACATTTGAATTTATTGCAATTTAAAACCGAACAAAATCATAATCAAATATAAAACAAAATCTAATCTCAAGTTTAAAGAAACTTACAAGAATGAATTCACTCTTCTAAAATTTGACAGGATTGAGTGCTTGATATGTGACAGTTTCCGGCGATCTGTGGCGAAGACACCAACCGGTGTGGATTTGAAGAATGAAAGATGGAATAATCGAAGATCGCAAAGCTGTGTTTGAGGATTTGGGGATTTTTGTTCAAGGAT
The DNA here is from genome assembly GCA_032355605.1 of Rubia tinctorum. Classification (NCBI taxonomy): domain Eukaryota; kingdom Viridiplantae; phylum Streptophyta; class Magnoliopsida; order Gentianales; family Rubiaceae; genus Rubia; species Rubia tinctorum. The sequence goes on along the minus strand of JAULKM010171233.1, from coordinate 10,702 downwards.
TGCAGAGCTGAAGGGAAGTTTTGGGGGAAAAGATAGAAACCTGAGGTTTTACCTTATATAGGCGCGTGAAATAACCCAAATTGTAATGATCCGATATTTTGGCCCTGATTTGCTTGATTATGAACCGTGAGTTCTAATTGCCTTTTGTCATAAAATTGCAATTCAGTCCCGGGTCTTTTCATGACATATAGAAATACCGTCTTTCAAGAGACGGACTCTTCACTACAAGAAACAACACATTTTACCTTGGGTCTGCAGGGGATTTTACCTCAATTTTTCAGCACTAAAAAACCGAGGTAAATATAGTCATAGTAAAAATTACATTTTTTACCTCTTTTCAAAATAGAAGTAAAAGTACTTTTTGCCTCATTTTTTTTAAAACCTGCGGTAAAAAGTTTATTACCGATAATACGTGCGACATCGCACGGGATAAAAAAACTGAGGTAAAGGTGGTTAAGACCGACAACGTGTGCGACATAACACGTGGAAAAAAATTTAATGTAAAAGTGATTAAGACCGACAACGCATGCGGCGTTACACATGAAAAAAATTGAGGTAAAAGTGGTTATAATCAAAAAGGCGTGCGACATCAGTTCCATTATTATTTGTATTTAAAATTGAAAGCAAAATGGAGGTCAGTTATACTTTCGATAATTCTTGACCAAAATACAGTAACTCAGATCCAGCAATCAAAATACAAAATGAGATTAAACAAGATTCATATAGAGAATTTCCGAATCAAAATCATATATACAATATTTATATTTAACATTTTAGAAATATAAAATATGAAACATTTTACAAATCTGGATGTGACCAGCGTTGTGGCTTCGGTAAGTCTGTTGGTGAACGGGGTGGCACCTGCAAAGTTGTTGAAGCCGGCGAAGCTAGACGGACTTAGAGCATGATGACGAGGCTGTGGCATCGGTGAAGTTGTTAACGCCAGTTAATTGGGATGAACCTGAAGCAAGGCAACAAGACTGTTGGCTCAGGCGAGTCTGGTGGCAAACGGAGCACGGCGGAGGATGGACAGAGTACGGCAGAGAACAGACGGGGGACGGCGGAGGACATGGCAGTACGGTGGTGGTTGTGTAAAAATGAACAATGAAAAGGGGTTGATGTATGCAGACAAGAAGAATGAAGAAGGTGAAAAACTGCTTCTAGGGTTTGAGTTTTATAGATAAATAAATATATATATATAAATTTATAGTAGGGGTTTGGATTAGGGTTTGAGTATTACATTTTGGACTTTTGAATGTTCGTTTGGGATGAAATCAAAGTTGAATGAAAAGTTATATTTTAAAATTCTATATATCCACTTTTGTTTTAAATTTTAGTTTTATAAATTCAAAATTTGTAGTATAATTGTTAATATCAAAAATTTTAAATATTACTATTATATTTATATTATGAATTAAAAAAAATTTATATTGTTGCGTATATTTTCATAGATGTAAGAAGATTAAAAAAGAATATTTAAATTTGATAAGTCAAGTAAGAGTTGATCATTTATCAGTTAAAGTCATATTGTTTCATTAGTATATATACTAATTTAAGTAATAATTGATCATTCATTTATTAAGGTCCAACTTTTTCTTATTGTTTATATATAGAGTGTCAAGTAATAATTGACCATTTATTAGTTAAGAACCGTAACTATCAAAGTCAAACCATAATATTGTACTTTATATATAGAGATCGAAGTAAAGGTTCACCATTTTCTTAGTGTTTATATACGAAAAGTCAAAATAAGGGTTGACTATCGATAATTTAAAGTCAAAATTTTTTATTAGTGCTTATATACAGAAAGTCAAGTAAGGTCGACCATCGATTAGTTAAAGTCACATTATTTTATTATTTTTTATATACGGAAAGTCAAATAAGGGTTGATCGTTGATTAGTTGAAGTCAAACCCTTTAATCAATGTTCATATGTAGAAAGCCAAGTAAGGGTTTATTGTTCATTAATTAGGGCCAAACCTTGGTTATTAATGTTCATATATGGAAATTTAAGTAAGGATTGACAGTTGATTAGTTAAAATTTATCCTTTTCATAAGTGTTTATGCATGTAATGTCAAGTAGGGGTTGCCCGTTCATTAATTAGGGTCAAACCTTGGTTATTAGTCTTTATTTATGGAAAGATAAGTAAGAATTGACCGTTGATTAGTTAAATTCTATCCTTTTCATTAGTGCTTATGTATGGAATATCAAATAGGGGTTGACCGTTGATTAGGGTCAAACCTTAGTTATTAGTGCTCATATAAAGAAAGTTAAGTAAGAACTGACAATTGATTAGTTAAGTTCTATCCTCTTCATTCGTGTTTATGTAATGAATGTCAAGTAGTGGTTGACCGTTGACTAGTTAAGGTAAAATCTTAGTTTTATATTTGGAATCAAGGGTTAACCGTTGATTAGTTAAGTTATAACAATTTTAGTGTTTATGTATGGTTAGTCAAACAAGGGTTGATCGTTAATTCTCAAGGTCAAACATTTTCATTAATGTTTATGTACAGAAAGTCAAATAATGGTTGACCGTTTATTAATTAAGGTAAAATCTTAGTTATTAGCGATTATTTATGTAAAGTCAAGTAAGGGTCCATCTTTAATTAGTCGAGATCAAACATTTTCATTAGTATTTATGTATGGAAAGTCAAATAATAGCTCACCATTAATTAGTTAAGGTCAAACCTTAGTCATTAGTGTTTATGTATGAAAGGTTAAGTACGGGTTAATTTTTTATTAGTTAAAGTCAAAAAAATTTATTTATGTTTACATATGGAAAGTCAAATAAATATTTACCATTGATTAATTATTTTTTGTAATTATGAATAAGTTTTAGATAAAATTTTATTTGGTGAAAAAATAAAGTTTATTTATTGATATTCGATTTCGATCATATATTATTTGTACTCTACATTTAATTTATTTCATTTGAAATTATAAATATAAATTCATGGTTAAAAGAATAGTTATAAAATCTTTTAAATTCAAAAGAAATTGAGTAGCATAAAAATTTTAAAAAATTATATTTTAGTTTTGTTTAAAAATAAGTTATATTATATATATATTCAATTATTTTAAATCGTGCATTGCCGGTGTATCTAGTCATTCATATACTAATAAATAAAATAATAATATTAACAATAAAATATATAGGGTGAATGTGAATTTGTGAATGTATAAATTTAATTTTTCTTTTAAAATATTGAATATTATTTTTACATTGCATAAATATTATTTGAAAATGTGGAACGCCTAAAATATTGCTATTTTAGAAAATGGGCCTAAATAGCAATATGTCTCATGTCTGCGACATGGTTATATGATGTCGTTCACAAAAATAACTGACATCGGTATACAAGAAAGTCATGCGACATCGGCCATTCATGTCTGCAAGAGGGTCGTGTGACGTTGGTTACAAAAATAACTAACATCGGTAAACGAGAAACACGTGCGACATCGGTAATTTCATGTCTACAAGAGGGTCATGCGACGTCAGTGACAAAATCAACTGATATCGGTCAGCGAGAAACGCGTGCGACGTTGGTCATTTCATGTCTTCAAGAAGGTCGTGCGACATTGGTCACAAAAACAACCAACGTCGATAAGTGAGAAAGGCTTGCAACGTCAGTCATTTAATGTTTGCAAGAAGATTGTGTGATGTCGGTAGGCGAGAAAGGCATGTGACATCGGTCATTTTGAACTTTTTACCTCGATTTTTTTCAGAACTGAAGTAAAAAGTATATCTTTTACCTCAATTTTTTAATCGAAGTAAATATATTTTTTACTTCATTTTTCAAAATAAACAAGGTAAAAGAAATTTTTACTTTTGTTATTTGACTTTAAAAAAACTCAAGTTAAGAGGGGTGAAGTAATAGGTCATTTTTTCTTGTAGTGCTTTGACTAAGTGAATAATTAAATTTCAGGGTTTTTAAAAAAATTAAGCTCATGTCATATAAACGGGGGAAATACATTAGCCTCCCCTAACCAAAAAAAATTTGTGGAGTACAATTTGTGGTTGGTCCAACATGTTGGACCCTTCAAAAGAAAATTCTAAATAATTAGGTAGAAGACAAAGTAAAGTGGACGTGATTCCACACGTTTATCCTCCACCCCCTATGTCAAATAAAGTGTGGCCAGACGTCCACTATACTACCAAATCTCCTAATTCAGTCCGTCAAGGAGGGATATATCTAAAATGTGGAAAGAGATCATATCTTCTTATCAAGAAGTTTAGTTTAACCGAATCTCTAAGTTCGTCAATGGTTATATCTGATTGTTTTTTCTGAGCAATCTTGGCCAAAAAATCTACAACTTGATTCGCCTTCCTAGGTGTATGGCTGATTGTGGCATTAACCTGCTGCGCAAGGTCTCAGATTCTTTTGATCCAATGCGTAAGTTTCCATGGTTTATTTTCTTCGTTGTAGAACATCTGAACGGCAGGAAAACAATCTGATTCAATTGTACATTGCATTTGTGTTGTCGCTGCCCACTGAAGACCTGCAAAAATAGATAAAAGTTCAGCTTCTAGAGCATTCGAGGTAGTGCACGGCCGTGAGATTAGGTTTTTAGCGAGCCATTTTCATCTCTCATTATACAACCAACACCTGCCCCGTAAGTTTTATAAGCTACATCACAACTTATTTTAAACCCGTTGTCAGGTGGCTTCCATTTGATAATGAATAGTTTCTTTGGTCTCGTTTTCCTTACAAACGGGATCAGACCATTGGTAACAAAAATGAGGTCATTCTGCACACCTATAAGCTTAATAAAAGCATAATACATCCGAAAAATATGATCTTCTATAATTTTCCATAGAGCCTGTGATGTAATGCATGTATTTTCATAGAGTTTTTTGTTTCTACACTTCTAAAGCTCCCAACAAATAATCATAGGGAGATTAGTTAGTAAAGAATCCATAAGCTTAGATTTTCATCGCATATTCTAGTCAAAGAACAATCAATCAAATATTGACTGAAAATTCATCAAATGAATGTGAAAAATAGAATAAATTTGTCCCAGATAGCTAATGATAAATTGTAAAGTTAAAGTACTGAGACAAACCATCAGATGTTGAACAATGAATACATTTCGAAGCTAATGAAAAACCAAACATTCTATGTATATTGTCAAATGGCAACCTGTTATTCAACTATTTCCAAGTGAAGAAGATACCTTTTTAGGTATGAATGTATTCCAAACTTTGCAAAGAGAACGTACCTTAGTCTTCTTGGGCCTGAGAGTTTGATAGGATGATTTAATGTTGAATTTGACTGTAGAATCTGACTTCCATACCATTTTATCTCTGTTTTCAGAAGAAAAAAAAAGATTCTCCCTTTCCAGGATATGCATGATATGTCAAGGGAAATTTTTTCTAAACTAAGAGTTGAAATGATCACGGGCACTATAAAATTACTTAAACTGCAAAGAGTTGAATGGATCATGCCAAAAATCAATTAATGGTTGACTACCTATCCAGTTCGATATCCAAAAACTGGATTCCGCTTCACCTACTATAATCTGGGAGTTCTCCTCAACCATAGCCATCCCCTTCTTGTATCTTTTCCACTTTTCCGATGTTCTATGGGCTTCAGGAATTTCCCACATAAACTTAGACCATAGAGAATGACCTTGTATTTTCCACCAAATTTTGGTGGAAAATGAATCACTAATGGTCGCTAATTTCATAATTCCCAATCCATTCTCAGCTGTGGGATAACATATTGTATTCCAGGCCACCCAATGTTTTTTAAATCCCTCTCCATAAGTTTGACCTCATAGGAAATTACTCATAATGGATTCAGTTTTGTTAATGATGCGAGTTGTGAGTGCATTAACTGCCCATATATGTTAAGGAATTGAGGTCAAAACATGCCTAATTAGGACAATTTTCCCCTCACTGAAAGCCAAGAGTTTTTCCAGTTGGAAATTCTGTCACTAATCTTATCAACTAATGGGTAGAATTGTGAATTAAGATTTCACCCTTTGAAAATGGTGAGTCCCAGATAAGAAAATTGAGTAACTCTTCTAAAATACCCGTTATCCACCTTATTTTATAAGCTTTGACACTACTAAGTGTGCCCGAATAGTAAGAGGTCTTTGCAAAAAAAAATGGCATGTACCCCTTTGATAGGTATTCAGGAATAACATTAGCTTGGTAAGAGTCTGTTTAGTGCTTTTAATAAACAACACTATGTCGTCCTCAAAGGATAATTGTGTCAAATTGATAATGTGTTGTGGAGTTTTGAAATATTATAGATTCCCCGACTTAAACTGAATCTTAATGTTCCTCGTGAGAAATTAAACAAGGATATTAAAGAGACAGGGAGATAAGGGATCCTCTTGTTTGAGGCCCTTTGATGGTTTGAAGAAACTATGGGGTACACCATTTATGATCACCATGAACCAGACTACATTCAAATTTTTTATTATGATTTTAACCAGGTGGCCATGGAATCCTAATCTTAGAAGCAGGGTGTTAAGTATCGACCAAGAAACCCTATCGAATGCTTTCATCTTGTCTAATTTCAAGATTAAATTTAGACTCTCATTCTTTTTATCCAATGGCCTTATGGGTTCTTTCATTAATAGAATATTATCAGTTATGTATCTATTAGACAAAAAAGCTGATTGTTCCTCGGATATTATAGAGCTCGTGTCTGGTTTTATTCTATCCATCAAGATTTTAGCCATTAATTTGTTTATGTAATTAAAATGGCTAATGGGTCTAAACTCAGAAAAGGATGAGGGTGTTTTAACCTTGCGAATTAAGGCTATAAGTGTGCTGCCTATAGCCTTTGGGATTGGAACTCTGACCTGAAATTCCAGGATTGCTTCCCAAACATCAATGCCTATGATATCCTAGTATGCTTTATTGAAGGATCCTGGATATCTGTTCGGACCCGGAGATGCTACCGAACTGAGTTGGAAAACAGCTTTCTTAGTTTCTACCAATGTAATTGGGGACATCATTCTCTCATTATTAGAATCACATATTAATGGCTCAATTACACGTAGAATAAAGGATGCCTCAGATCTAGTTGGATCTGAGTTGTCATCACTCAAAAGTAATTGAAAGAAGCGTATAACCCCATCAGCAATTTGTGGTTGTCCTGTGATTCACTGTTGGTTTTCATCTCTAATATTAAACATGCCTAATCTGGAATATTTCTCTCTAAGTGCCTTCTGAAAGAAATCTGTATTATCAGCTCCATCTTTCAACCACCTAACCCTACTTTTTTGTGTGAGAAAGGTGTTATATTCCATTAACCTTTTTTAAGCTCAGCCCTAGCCTTATTAATGAGAACTCTATCCTGGACAAAATGTGATATCAAATTCTACTTCTAACTGAGTTACGTTGTCCTCGGCATTTTTTTATGTTATCCAAAATATTGACGAAGACATTTAGCCTCTTGAGTTTTAATACCATTCTAAGTTTCCCCTGTTCCTCCATAAGATGGTTTCAGTTGTGTGTAATCAGTAAATGGAATTCCTTCCTATTCCTCCACATTTCTTGAAATATGAATTGTTTATGGTAGGAATTCGAAGAATTACCTAGTTCTACTAGATTGGGAGCACGATTCGAAGTAGTTCTATTTAAGATTTGAATAGAGGTCGAGTTAAAAAAAAGTGAAGAACTCTTGGTTTCCCAGGATCCTATCTAGCTTTTTAGAAGTAGAGTTTATGTTTCTGTTATTAGTCAATGTGAATTTATTTCCTCCTGTGTTAACCTCATTCAGGTTGTTTTGATTTATAATTTCCATAAAATCCAACATTGAGCCATGATCCGGACAACTAGTGCCTGAATATTCATCCATTGACCTAATAACGTCAAAGTCACCTCTTATTTTGACTGGGGATTGATTTGGTAGGGGGTGATCTGTGAAAACAACTCCCTACTTTATGCTTTCGAGTGCAAAGAATAGATAACAAAAATATGAATAAGCTAGTTGGAGTCCTTAATTTTCAAAGACACATGCATGAATTGTTGGGCTTCAGTGATCAGTTCTAGTTCGACCGTGTTTGAAAAATATGGCCAAATTTTAGGGTGGAGACTATTCAAGCAGTGCCTAAATCCTAATTTTTTTGGTACAATAATTTTTTCTCACTCTATCTTTTTGCCTTTATAATAGCTAAAAGATCTAGCCTATATTTTTTTGCCAGTCGCTTTAGTCTAACATGATATGTAGATAAACCTCTAACATTCAAAAATAGGAGTTTAACTATCATTAGAAACATTTTTTAAAGGCTAGCCAGGTACTTCATTTATCATTTAGCTTTTTTACTTTCAGAATTCTGAACCTGAAATATAGAAAGAGAGGAGTTAGCATCTTGGATGTTCTTGAGCTTGGAAATAATAAGATCAAAAGGGTTCAAGAAATTATTCTATTTGACGATGAGGCTGTCATCACTGAATGAGATTCTATGGTCGTCTCTAATTGGAGAGGTGGGGGTCGTATTGTAACTTCTGTGCTCATGACCATCTTCGATTAGATCTTGCATTGATTGTGATTTTAGTTAATAATAAATACTCAACATCCATTTTTCATCATCTTCATCATCTGTGAGTTGTATCTCCCCCTCGTAAAACTCTTCAATGGCTTCGGAAGACTCCGTGTTCTGTAGCTAGTGCATATCTATGTGCCTGAGTACAAGTTCTTCATTATCCTCAATGTGTATCAGCTGAAGCTCGGGTTCTTTAGTATTAGGTGAAATTCCTTTCTCTTATGGTTGTTTCAGGGTATGGGGTTGGTGTAGCTGTGGAAAAAGTGGTAGTGTCACTGGAGCTGATGAATTTTCAGTTGGTATGCTAGGGAGATTAACGTTGATAAGATTTCCTTTTTCTGTAGGTGTTACAATCCCAGCCTTGTTTTCCTTGACCGCTCGCACAAGTGCAGATTCATACTCAGGATTATCCTCCGTGAGTATATCCAATGCTGCAAATCTGTTATTCGATGAAGAAGGTTGATTCTGCTTTCTACTCTTGTCTGAACTTTTCTTAGGCATCTCAGTGACTATGATATTGACAGTTTGGCCACCCTCCGATGAAGGTAATTTTCTTGGGTTTAGAGGTTGATCATCAATTGTGGTAACCTCATCCTCAGTTATAGTATCAGGTTGAACAAACTCTCCATTATGACTTTCTAACTGAATATTTGTAGCATTCTCCAGTGGTTGAACATCCTCTTTTTTCCTCCAGTCGGTGGGCTTGGGGATTCTATTCCTTGGTTTTGTTGACCTATGCATAATAGGAGAAGATTTCTCCTTTCTGCAATTAGCCTTAGAATGGCCTAATTTGAAGCACAACTTACAGTAGCCTGGGAAATCTTCATAGTATATATTGTATGACTTGTTATGAGACAGAGAACCCAATCTAATCTTATCTGGCTTCTCTTTGTATACATCCATCTCTACGCATAGTCTAATCATTAATAGCCTAGTCAAATTACAAGTTGGAGCATCAGAGAAAAGTAATTCACCAAGTGACTTACCAATGTCCTTGAGAGCCTGTGGGTGGAAGCAATATAAAGGTGGAAACTCCATAGTAACCAAACGGGAACAATGGAGGACTCTTCCTGATCATAAAAGTGTTTTGTCCATTTTAGAACTCTCTTTATGCTGCCTCCAAGGGACAAGTTCTTTTCAACCAGCATCGGTGGTAATCTTCTTCGTGGTCGAAGGTGATTCTTATCTGCCTTGAGTCCATAGCTGCGAGCTACGCTTGGCCTTTGAACCCTATTGTCTAGAATTGCTTTCTTAGACACTTCGTCGTTGGCCTTCCCCTACCAAATTTTCTGATTAAGGATTTTGAGAAGGGAAGTGAGAGAATGTCGATTTCGGAGTCTGGGTAGAGTATCGCTGGTTCTCCCTTGAAGTTGAAGGTAGGATGAAGTTCAGGGATCGAAGCATTAGAAAGAGGGGAGTTAGATTGTTGTAGAATTTGGCGCAATTGAGTGGTTGCGGCGCCGGCCACGTCGGAGCCGCCATGGTTGGGAAGAGGACGATGAATTATTGTCGTTATACAGTAAAATCACTTTTGTCCAGAGAGAATTTTGTAGTTAAATTTTAGGTTGAAATGGTATGGAGGGAGTAGTATAACTTGTGGAATAATTTGATGCTTTTAAATATAATAATGTACTTATTAAGGATTTGAATTCCAATTTTTAAGTGAATCAACTACTAACTTATTATATATAAATTTAAATTTTGAAGTCGTAAAATATATTGTTTTGTGGAAAGTATTTTAACTTTTTTATACAGTATTGCTCTGTGGTACGTTAAAAATAGTTTATTTTATGATTAAATTAAAAAGTACAATATCTTTTAAAAACAAGTATCGTAATTGTTTCATAAAATTTTAAAATATAAAAAAAAATTATACTAAGATAGCTTCTACCTACAGTACACATTTAATAGGGAAACTACGCAATAGTAGTATTTAGGAGATGGTTAATTGGTGATGCAGCTAACTTTTTATAATTGAGCTAAACTTTAATTGCTGGAAATTATATTCAAGCTAGTGTGCTGTATGTGTGATTGAGAATAAGTAGAATTAGTGGTGTCAGTTCGGGTGATCGTGTCGGGTTCGGATCGGGTTGAAAACGGTTCGGGTTAAAACAGGTCGGACTAAAGCGTGTTATGTTATTTTTCGGGTCGGATCGGGTCGAGTCGGGTTCCTATCGTGTTGCGGTGAAACGTGTCA
>JAULKM010171223.1:0-15678 GCA_032355605.1 Rubia tinctorum | reverse complement strand
ACAAAGAGAATATGAAAGTAATTTAGAAATTTGGGTAAAATTATATATAGTTAGGCTTATATGGGTCTACGGGTTGGATCTGGGTCGGGTCTGGGTCTAGGTGTTTTAGACCCGGACCCGGACCCGTATATAAAAATCTAGACCCATACCCGGACCCGGACCCGGACCCGATGGGTCTAAATTTTTTTGACCCATACCCGACCCAATGGGTCTAGACCATGTGGGTCTGGGTCGGGTCCTAGACCCATGATCATCCCTAGTTATGTGTCACCTCCTTCGCATACAACCTTCGATCACCCTATTTCGCGTCTTCTGTCACCCTGCTAGGCTGCCCCCGGACTGGGTATCTTTGAAATTTTGGCAGGATGGGGTCAAGTTGTTAGCCGATCTTCCAACTTTCATTAAGTGGAAAAGGTTGTTCATATTTTTGGACGAGGACCTCGTCCTGGGCCCGGTGAATGAGAAGAGGGTCATTTATCCTTTCGGACCAGAAAGGGGACGAGGCTCTCGTCCTTCTGCTATTGAAACCCTTCCCTTGAAGTCATTTGTTTCTCGTCTCAAAACCGTGAGTGTCAAATAGGACCACCTACTGCATGATTCCAACCTTCGTGCTATCGGTCTGTCGTTATTCCCTGACGCCCTTTCTTCTGGCGAGAGCATCTCTGTCTTGAGCGGTATTAACTAACTTTGGCGGGGTAATTAACTCTTCATGTTATTTTCCTTTCCTTAACTAACTCATCAATTTTTGTGTTTTTTTATTTTGCAAAGATGTCTATGGCTGCCTTTCTCGGGGACCTGTCGAGGTTCCCCCGCCGGACTAGGAGTAGCCGCCCAGTTTCTCAAGCCGACGACGCAACTGACGTCACCGACCAGCAGGTGAAGGCAATAGACATCTCTGACACTAACATTTGCAATAATGATCCTTCCCCTAAAAGGACCCACCGCAGGCTGCGGAGGAGGGGAGAAATCAATGGTGCAGGTCCCAGCTTGCCTCTGAACGTCCTCGCCTCGGGGGAGGTCCCGGAAACCCCATCGGGCAGCCAACAATGTCTTATTCTATCTGCCTGATCTGCCTCAACCACCCCATTCTCGCCTCCATTTACTCATGCTCCTTCACCCCCGGAGTTCGATCCGGGTCCCCTGCACCGTGCCTCTGCTCAAACAGAACTGGTCTCCCAGTTGCTGCCTATTCCGCACTTTAATGCCTGGCTGCGCGATCGCTCCCTGAATGTCGCTGGCATCAACTCCCTGGTTGATCGGTCAGTCGCAGCGGTCCTGTGGGTTTGTCCTGTTCCCATTTTTGTCTAACTTAATTTGTTCTTGTTGTGCTTATTTGATTTTCTTCATTTTCCTAGCACCTATGCTCTGCTAGGGCCATGCTGGAAAAGAATGACAGCCTGCGTGTAGAGGTCGCCGAGCTGAAGCGTGGCCTATCCCGCCTGCGTATCCAGGCTCATCACGTTGCAGAGCTGGAGCAATATCTGGAGCTAGAGAAGGGTGTCTCCTGCTCTCTGCAGAGTTCCTTGAGCCGCGTTAAGGCCAAAGTTGCTGAGCTGAGAAACTTTCAAGAGTGGGCTTTCACTCAGGGCTTCTTAAGCATTTACTCCCACATAGTGCGGACCAGTAAGGCCTCTGAGCTGCTGAGCGGTTCTCTGATGAGGGCCATCAACCTGTACTCCTGCACGGAGGATGAAGATTAGCTTCGATTCGGCCTGGGTGATGCTTTTATCCCTTTTCGGGAGTACAGCTTCACCGAGTACTTCAGCCAACTGCACCCAGGGATGTCACTGGCCAAGCTTAACAGTTTGACCCCCGACAGCACCCCCCCCCAAGAGGTCGATACATACTCCTCGAATGGGACTAAAAATCTTGTTGATGGCCGGTTATTCGGACCGAAGAGGCAAATGTCGGAGGCGCAGGCGACACGGAAGGCGACGGTGAAATGGCCGCAATGTTTTTTGACGGGGCTGACAATGAGGGCAACGCGGCGGAGCTTTAACGAATGAACACTAGTTTTTTGTGTGTAACTATTTCCCCTGCTGAGGGATAGAACATCTTATATTGCCAGTCGCACTTTCTTTCGATAACTTCCTTGTTTTTCCTATTTAGCTCCTTATCATTTTTGTGTTACTGTGCTGGCTGTTGGGACTAACACTTAGTTTGTTACCCGTTGCTTTGTGCTTGTATGGCCTTTGCATTGGCCGGAAAGTCGTCATGCACGTTCCATCGGCAGTCAGCGCCGGTACAAAATGTGAGCCTAAATCGAGCATCGTCCGGCGCTGGGTGCAGCCTGAAATTCACATATTTTAACCCTTTTGAGATTCGGCTTGCATGTTGGGCTGGCAATCAGCGCCAGCATGAATCAGCCATCATCCGGCGTTGGGTGCGGCCGGACGTTCACATATCTTAGCTCTTTTGAGATTTTTCATGCACGTTGTGCTGGCAGTCAGGGTCAGCACGAAAACTTGAGCCTGAATCGGGCATCGTCCGGCGCTGGGTGCTGTCAGACGCATATTTTTCTTAGCACTTTTGAGATTCGACCTGCACGGCGTGTTGGCAGTCAGCGCCAGCATGAAAACTTGACCCTGAATCGGGCATCATACGGTGCTGGGTGATGGCAAACGTTCATTTTTCTTATCCCTTTTGAGATTTGGCCTGCACGTCGTGTTGGAAGTTAGTGCCAGCACGAAAACTTGAGCCTGACTTGGGCATCGTCCAGCGTTGGTTTCGGCCGGACGTTCATTTTTTAGCCCTTTTGAGATTCGACATGCAAGTCGTATTGGCAGTTAGTGCCAGCATGAAAACTTGAGCCTGAATCGGTCATCGTCCAACGCTGGGTGCGGCCGGACATTCATTTTTTTTAGCCCTTTTGAAATTTGGCATGCACATCATGTTTGCAGTCAACACCAGCACGAAAACATGAGCCTGAATCGGGCATCGTCCGGTGCTGGGTGTGGCCGGACGTTCATTTTTCTTAGCCTTTTGAGATTCGCCTGCACGTCGTGTTGGCAGTCAGCACCAGCACAAAAACTTGAGCCTGAATCAGGCATCATCCAGCACTGGGTGCAGCCGGACGTTCATTTTTCTTAGCCCTTTTGAGATCCTGCATTTGTTGTCAACATTTACGCAAAAGGGGAGGGCAGGAAACGTAGATTGGGGTCTCCTCGGGATCATATTCCTTCTAAAAGTCTGATAAGTTCTTATCCCTTTAGGGGCCCCGTCTCGCCTGCCGGTCACATTAAACAGCCCAAAAGCAATTATCTTTAATACATATATTTACAAACACTTTAAGCGTAGTACCTTCTTAGGTTTTCCATGTTCCATGTCCTCGGAATCGTCCTTACATCAACCATCTCCAGCTTTTACGCTTTTTTCCCTAGCACCTCAATCACCTTGTACGGGGCCTTCCATACAGCGTCCAACTTTTTTTGTCCCTGGGCTCGACTTGCTTCATTTTTTCTCAATACCAAGTCCCCTACTTTCAAGGCTCTCGCCCAGACACTGCTGTTGTAGTGTTGTTCCATTCAGGATTTGTACGCTGCCTCTTTTAACGATGCTCTCTCTCTGAGCTCATTCAGGTCTTCCAAGCTTTCTCTGACAGCTTCTTCATTTTCTTCCGTGTTCAAAGGTTCTGCCACCCTTTTACTGGGCGTTGCTACTTCTGGGGGAATTATCGCCTCCAATCCAAAGCACAACTTATATGGGGATTCTCCTGTGGCTGTTCTTGGGGGTGGTCATGTATGCCCAAAGTATGCTCATTTGTTCTTCCTTCCATTCTCCTTTGGCTTGTCCCAGCCTCCTTTTTAGTCCCTGAACAATTGTCAGGTTTGTCACTTTCGTCTATCCATTTGCCTGCGGGTGGGCCACAGACGTGAAATGTTGTCTTATGTTCAAACCCGCACACCATGATTTAAAAGGCTCATGGACGAACTGTTTTCCATTGTCGCTCACAATCACTTGGGGGATGCCGAATCTGCAAACTATGCTCCTCCAGGAAAAAGTTGTTATTTTTCTCCTTGTAATGCTTGCAACCGCCTCCGTCTCCACCCATTTAGTGACATAATCTATTGCCACGATTAGAAATCTCTTCCTGCCTACAGCTTCTGGGAATGACCCTGCGATATCGATCCCCCACTTTGCGAAGGATCATGGCGACCTAATGTTGGTCATTCGTTCTGTCGGAAGCTTCTCCATCTTTGCTTGCTCCTGGCACCTGTGACATTCTTTGGCCTTTTTATCTGAATCAACTCTCATAGTTGGCCAATAGTACCCCACTCTTACTGCTCGCAGCGCTATCGTCCTTGCTCCCTGGTGGCTGTCGTAGCTCCCTTCATGGATTTCCCTTAGAATTAATTCCGCCATCTCTGGACTTGCACATCTGAGCCACAGCTCCGTATTGCCTCTCTTGTACAGCAACCTGTTCCTGATGAAATATTGCAAAGACTTTCTCCTTGTCGTTCTCGCCTCCTTTTCCCCGATTACCAGCTCTTCACGCTCCAGGTAATTGTGAATGGGTATCATCCAATCAGTCGTTGGTCCTTGTATTATTGCTGTCAGTTTCATATTCATCGACTTGCATTCCAGCTCCCTGACTAGTACCGTCTTTGTCAGATGTGCATGAGCTGAGGAGGCTAGCTTGCTCAACGCATCCGCTCTCGTATTCTGTGACCATGGGACCCTGGTGATATCAAATTCTTCTAATCCTCCCGCCAAACTTCTTACCTTATCTCTGTACTTCATCATCGCATGTTCCCTGGCTGCGTACTGTCCATTGTACTAATTGGCTACCACCATCAAATCTCCATAGGCATGCATGCAGCCTCCTTGCCTCCAGCTTCTTGGCTATCTCTAGGCCCGCAATTAGAGCTTCGTACTCGGTTCATTGTTGGAGGCCGGGAACTTGAATCGTAAAGCATAGGTTGATTCCACTCCTTCTGGGTACGATATTACCAGGTCCGCACATTCTCCCTCTACTCCGGATGCCCCATCCACGTATAGCTTCTATACGTCCGGGTCCATCTTTTCACCCCAGTTTGCAGGCTGAGGCTCAACCTCTGTTGTAGCCTTTTTCATCTTTTTCTCCTCTGGCATTTCCGCAAAAAAGTTTTCCATCACTTGCCTCTTAATTGCTCTTCTCGTGGCGTATTCAATAGCATGCTCTCCTAACTCCACAACCCACTACATTAACCTCCCTGAACTTTCTGGCTTTATCAGTATTTCTTTGAGCGGTTGGTTCGTCAGGACCACCACAGGAGCGCTTGAAAG
This sequence comes from Rubia tinctorum, assembly GCA_032355605.1. NCBI lineage: Eukaryota > Viridiplantae > Streptophyta > Magnoliopsida > Gentianales > Rubiaceae > Rubia > Rubia tinctorum. Next base: position 10,413 of record JAULKM010171223.1, on the reverse strand, counting down.
TACTGTCTCAGCCTTCTCGCTGCATGGACCAATGCCAAGGATAGCTTCTCATGACTGGTATACCTCTGTTTAGGGCCCTGCGGAGCCCTGATGAAAAAGTATACCGGTTTCTGCACCTTTTTTTCTTCTCTAACCAGTGCCCCGCTCACGACCTCATTGCTTGCTACCAAATACAAGTATAAGGTTTCCCTCTTCCTCGGACTGGTCAGCGTGGGCAGATCCTTCATATATGTCTTCAATTCTTCGAATGCCTTCTCCTGAGGCTCCCCCCATTGCACTGTTCCCTTCTTGTCCACACATCCTTTCAGAGTTTTGAAAAATAGGAGTGCCCTTTCAGCCGCTCGCGACATAAAATGGTTCATAGCGGCTAGCTTCCAGTTTAGACTCTGAAATTCCTTCACCATGCTCGGTGACTTCATCTCTAAGATCACCTTTACCTTTTTGAGGTTTGCCCGCAGGCCCTCGTTTGACACCATGTGACCCAAGAACTTTCCTGCTCCTACTCCAAACTGGCATTTGATCGGGTTCAATTTCATCCCGGTCTTCCTGAACTGCAATAGAGTCTCCCTGACATCCTCTATGATAGCCTCGTATTGACTGCTTTTTATCACCATGTCATCCACATACACTTCTAGGTTCCTCCCAATCTATTTCTGGAATACCTTGTCTACAACCCTTTGAAATGTTGCCCCGGCGTTTCTCAGGCCAAAAGGCATCATTCGATAACCGAAAGCCCCTTTCTCCGTGATGAAAGTAGTTTTATCCACGTCTCTTTCCAACATGGGGATCTGATGGTATCCCTTGTATGCATCCCGAAAACATTTAATTGGATAGTTGGTAAGAGAGTCTACCTTTTTTTTCAATGACTAGTAGGGGGTAGCAATCCTTCGAGCAGGCCATGTTCAGGTCTGTGTAGTCTACACACATCCTCCAACCGCAGTCCCCTTTCTTGACCAACAATGGGTTTGCCAGCCACGTTGGGTAAGGTACCTCTTCCAGGATCCCCACTGGCACTAGCTAGCCCACTTCTTTGTTGACCGCTTCATTCCTCTCTCTGCATAATATTCTCTGCTTCTGTTTGACTGGTCTACAAGACGGGTCCACCTTCAGCTCATGACAACCTAAGTCATCTACCACTCCCGTCATGTCCTCCGTCTTCCAGGAAAAAGCTTGCCCATTTTCCTCTAGGACCTTTATCAGTTGGTCCTTCACCCAAGGTGGGAGGTCAATCCCTACTTGCACCGACCGACCTTCGTTCAAAACTATCATTTCCACCTTTGCACCCTGCTTCATTGGGTCCATTTCATCATTTCCATCCGTGATTAATTAGTTATGTTTTGCCCTGTTGGCCTGCGTCCCACTGCCTCCGCCTTCATCACCTCACTTCCTCTTGTTGAGTGCGATCCTATGGCATTCTCTGGCTCTCTATTGATCCCCCTTCACTATTGTTATTCCCCCTCTGGCCGGGAATTTTAACAAAAGGTGCAGGGTTGATACTATTCCCTTTAGCAATGCTAACGCTGGTCTGCCCAATATCATACTGTAGGGGCTGTTTGCCTTTATAACTATGAACTCCATGTCTACCGTCTTGCTTCTTTCACCTTCCCCCACCGTCATAGGGAGAAGTATGGTTCCTTCCGGCCATGCTGTTCTGTCTGCAAAATCCACCAGCGGGGTGTTTGTTTGCTCTAACTTCCCCTTGGTATTCTCATCCAGCTTTTCGAAACAGTGCCAGTACATGACTTCCACCGAGCTTCCGCCATTAACATATGCCCGGTGAATCCTCTTTTCCATTATCCTAATTGTAATCACTACCGCGTCTGCCCCTGCAGGTCTATCCAGTATCGGGTCATTGTCATCGAACTTTATTGCTTCGTTCGCTCCAAGTTTCCTCTCTTCCGATGTCGGTCGTGGAGTCAGTCTGCAACGCGCCTTTCGTTGGGATTCAGTCTTTCCTCCTGCACTCCCGCCTATGATGGCATATATATCCATCACCGGGGTGGCTACCATTTCCTTTTCGTCGGGGGTGTTCTCTCTCTGCCTTCTCGAGGCTCGTCAACTTTCTCAACCTGGGCCACCTCATTTCCTTTACCTCGTATTTGCTCCCTGTCGGGGCTCTTTTCCCTGCCCCGATTGTTCTACTGCTTGTGGTATCCTCCATACTTGTTCTTGCCTTGGTAGGTGGCCCTGTTATGCTCTTTTGCGCACTTCGCCAGATGCGCTAGCTCTCCCTTCTGTACCGCATTGTCTCTGTTGTGCTTCAGGTGAATGCAGTCATTCGTGTCATGGCCATAATCATCATGGTAATCATAAAATTGGGATTAGTCTCTCCTTCCCGGTGGCATCCTCATTTTAGGTGTGACGTCCAAGATGTTTTTTCCTAAACACAAAGCGAAGATCTCCCTGGGGGTTTTGATCAACGGGGTGAATGCCCTGTCTGACCTATTGAACCTGTCGAACACCGGTCTGTCCCCTATTCGATTCGCCCCTATATTCTTCATCCTTCCCTCTGAGCTATCCTTGTCAGCCCTGCGCTGACTATGGCCCCCTGATTCTTCCTTTCTTCTTTTATCATCCAAGTATGCCCTGTGGAAATTTCCCACTCTCCTCATCAATTCATCAATAATGGATGGCGGGTCCAGGGTGAAGTCTCGCAACAACAACTCGTGCCTGAGGCCGTTCACAAAAGTGTCAATGAGGAACTGGCTGCTTCTTTTCTCTACTTGGTTTGCTTCATCATTGAACCTCTCCCAGTATGCCGACAGCGTTTCCGCCTGCTTTTTCCGAAAGGTCTGCAGCTCCGACCTCATCTTCTGAAACTTCTTTCTCTGCATAAAACGGGTGAAGAACTTTTCCTCCAGCTGGAAAAAACTGTCTATCGTCTCATCCTCCATGTTCCTGAACCATACCCTGGTCGCAGCTGTCAGCGTGGTCGCAAACACCTTGCACTATATAGCTTGCGGAATATAAAAAATTGCCATGTTGGTACAAAAAGTGTGTAGATGGTCCTCCGGGTCTGCCTCACCATTGTACTGACTCAGGTTCATTGGTATTTTTAGCTTTGGGTCTGCCGTAAACAATTGTATCCGCCTGGTGAACGGTGAGCCTCTGGCTTTGGTCTGCTTGGCTAGGTCCTCGTGCATTTTCCTTCGGGGGGCTTTCTGCCCAGCCTTCTTCATGTTCTTCTCGAGTGGTACATAACTTTCTCTCCATTCATGGTCCGCCATTATCTCCTCGGTTTCACCTGGTTTCTTTTTCTTTAATGAAGCCGTACTTCTCACTGCCCTTCTCGCTTTGCTTTGGATCATTCGTGATGCCTTCTCTCTTCCAGTGAGCGCTTCGGAATCTCCCTGTTGCTCCGGGAAAAGCTCTGTCGGGTGCACATCCTGCCCCTTCCGTCGGGGCTGGTTATCCTCCATCTCTCTTAGCCTGTTCCTCACCTCTCTTTGAGATGCCATTTTTGTTTGAAGAATCTCCGAGTTGTTCAACACCCCTCCGTCGTACGGATTTGATGTCTCTCTCCGGTCGGCGTCAGAGTCGGGGTAGGCTCACCCCCTTGTGTTACGTCCTTCATTGCCACCTGGTTGTACAGGTTCATTGGTTCTCGTGCCTCCATTTTCTTTGAGCTGCGTGGATGTTCAATGTTTTTTGTTTTGCGAAATCCTCACAGACGACGCCAATGTTAATACCAAAATTTGTAGTATCTCTGAAGTCGGTCCCCTTCAGCCCAATATGCACTTGAACCTACAAGACATGCAAAGATAGATCAGGCAGGCAGGCCCAGGTTCGTGCCTGCTCCGACGATCTCGTTAGCCATGAGAGTCATGTAGAGGAGTATCCAAGTGAATAGAAGATTGATTTGGGAAATATTACCATGTGTCTGGTACTCTTCCTTGTTATATGTGATTTGGTGAATGATGGGACTGGAGCCATCCCATCATTACCCACGTGCGGTACTTACTTTGTTTCTCTCCCAGGAAACGGCCCTGCTAAACTGGCAACGTCCCTGGAGAGTAGGCCTTTTGTTTACATTTCTTGATATCTATTGGGCCACTCTGGCCCATACATTATCAACCAATATCAAAGGTATAAGTCCCTCAAATTATATGCATCGTATATTATTGAAGGAGGGTGCAAAGCTCGTACACCAACCTTAAAGGAAATTGAACCCGCCGATGATAGAGGTAGATAAAGGTGAAGTTCTTAAGCTACTTAAGGTGGGGTTGATGTATCCTATCTCCGATAGTACGTGGGTGAGTCTAACTCAAGTAGTGAAAAAAAGTGGAGTGACTATGGTAGAGAACAAGGGCGGGGATTTGGTTCCCACTCGTATTCAAAATAGGTGGCGAGTTTGTATTGATTATCGCCGCTTAAATGAGGTAACTCTTAAAGACCATTTTCCCATACCTTTCATTTACCAAATGCTTGAGAGATTGGCCAAACACTCTTACTATTGCTTCCTCGATAGGTATTCAGGATATTTCCAAATTGCCATCGATCCTGAGGACTAAGAGAAAACTACCTTTACATGCCCTTTTCGGCACTTTTTCCTATAGGCACATACCTTTCGGTGTTTGCTATGACACAGGTACCTTTAAAAGATGTATGGTTAGCATATCTCATAGTTCATCAAGTGCTTTGTTGAAGTATTTATTGATGATTTCACCATTCATGGAGATTCATTCGGCTCTTGTCTACATCATTTAGCACTTGTGCTAGAAAGGTGTATTGACACAACCTTGTATTGAATTCCGAGAAATACCATTTTATGGTAGAAAATGGAACTGTTCTAGGTCATTTTGTGTTGTCTCAAAACTAGAGGTGGCTAAGACTAAAGTAGATACAATCAAATCCTTGCTCTACCCAACTAATATTAGGGATATTAGGTCATACTTTGGTCACGCCAAGTTTTACCAGCGTTTCATTAAGGATTTCTCTAAGATTTCCTCTCCCTTATGCAAGTTGTTGCAAAAGGATGTTGAGTTTATTGTTGATAATGAGGGTAGGAAAGCCTTTGATACTTTGAAATAAATACTTGTGACCGCTCCTATCATCTAACCTCCAAATTGGTCCAACCCTTTTAAAATAATGTGTGATGCGAGTGACTATGCTATAGGAACGGTAGTAGGCCAAATGATATGTAGGGTGCCACATGATATTTACTACGCGTTTGTAACTCTTAATGATGCACAACACAATTACTCCACAATGGAAAAAGAGTTATTAGTCGTAGTATTTGCTCTTGAGAAATTCAGGAAATATTTTTTAGGCACTAATTTCATAGTTTACATGGATCATGCGACACTTCGCCACTTGATGACTAAGAAGGAAGAAAAATATGGGCTCATTAGGTGGATGCTTCTTTTGAGAAAGTTTGACCTTGAAGTGAGAGATAAGAAGGGTAGTGAAAATGTGGTAGTCAGGCATTTAAGTAGATTGATATCAATTGAGAGCTTAGATCCCACCAAGGGGAAGCCTAAGTTGGAACTAATTCGGGAAGGATTTCCCAAAGAACAATTGTTTGGGATGATAACTAGCCAACATTTGTATGCCGCTATAGTGAACTAACTTGCCACGGGAGAATTTCCTCCTTCCTATGATCAAACAAGGAAGAATGGGTTGGAAAATGAGGCAAATGGATTTTTTTGGGATGATTCTTACTTGTGGAAGCATTGCTTTGACCAAGAGATTAGGAGGTGTATTCCTGAAGATGAAATATAGTCTATCCTTAGACTCAGTCATTCTTCTGATGTTAGTGGACATTTCAGGTATAAAAGGACTGTTAGGAAAGCAGTGGAATGTGGTCTTTATTGGCCCAACATGTTGAAACATACCCAAAAATTCATATCATCGTATGATCAATGCCAAAAGATGGGCAACATCGCATTTAATAACGAGATGCCCTAAGTTTTTTCATTGCCAGGTAAGGTTTTTTATGTGTGAGGAATGGATTTCATGGGTCTTTTCCCCGAATCTAATGGTTATTACTATATCCTAGGGGCGGTGGAGTACTTGTCTAAATGGGTCGAAGCCAAAGCGATAAGAAAAAATGATTCTGTACTACTGATCAATTTCCTCAAATTTAATATCTTTTCTCGGTTCGGTGTTCCCCGAATCCTGATTAGTGATAAGGGAACACATTATTGCAACAAAGCCATGGAAATCTTTCTTAGGAGATACAAAGTGACCCATATGATATCCATCGCCTACCACCCAAAAAAAATGGGCAAGCAGAGATATCCAATTGGGAGATCAATGTCATCCTTGAAAAGATAGTAAACATGTATAGAAAGGATTGAAGTGCCCAATTGGACAATGCGCTTTGGGCATACTGGACCGCATAAAAAAACCCATAGGCATGTCACCCTTCCAGATCTTCTTTGGCAAGAGATGGCACCTCCCAGTCGTACTTGAGCTCAAAACACACTGGGTCATTAAACACTTGAATATAGACTTGAGTGAAGTCGGGAAACATAGGAAGTTGCAACTACAAGAACTTGAAGAATTGAGGTGTGACTTCTATGACACCGCACTAATTTACAAGGAAATGACGAAAGCACGATATGATGAGAAAATAGTGAAGAGGGACTTTTTTGTGGGACAAAAAATCCTTGTCTTCCAATCTCGGTTACATATTTTTTTGGGTAAATTGCATTCAAGGTGGGAGGGTCCATATGTGGTGACCAAGGTATATGATCAAGGAGCGAAAGAGGTAAACGATGAGGAAAATGGTAAAAAGTGGTTAGTCAATGGACAAATGTTAAAACCTTATTTTGAATGGGGAAATTTGGGAGTAGACAAGAAGGGAAACCTCCTCCTTAGTGAGTAAATCCAAGAATGAACTTTTCTAATGCAAATAAGTCGTGAGGACGACAATAAAGAAACGGTGCATTCATTTTGTGTTAGCAGATTTTGATAATTTTTATGATGGTTGGACTATGTTTTATTTTTTGTGGTGTTTTGGGGGATTGTTAGTCATTATTTTTTTTGGAACAGTGCTACACTCGGTTTTCATGTTTTGGAATGCAGGGAATTTGAGACGAAAATTGAAGTTAACAAACAGAGTTGAAAACTTTGGTGTCTTTAAATTTTCTTTTTACCTTAGTCACATGCATTGGGAACAATTCATAAGCTAAGTGTGAGGGAGGGGTTGGAACACCTTCATAGATGGTGGCATCTCTTTTGTCTCCCTGTTTATATGTTTCAACCTTGATTTGGATTTTCTATGATGGTGACTATTTCCCCTTTGTTTTTGGTTTTTCCCTCATTAGTTTCGAAAACATTTTTTTTGGTGTGAGGGCACCATTTGTAGTTTTTGTTTGGGGATGTTTTAGAACATTTTGGTGGTATCATTTTTTTTCTTATCCCCATGTAGTATGAAACCCATCTTTGGGGCATTTTGTGCTACACAAAAAATGGGAAAAAATATACGGCTAATTCGAAAACCAGAAAGGGTGACTTAGGAAAAAATAAGAAAGGCCCAGCTAGGCTGAAAAACTTAGGCAAAAAGGAGAGGTCATGGTGTGGAAAAAGGTGAGAGGTGAGCTCAACATGTGTGTAAAGCTAGGATGAAAACCCAAAAGGTCTCCTAAGAAAAATGAGAGAAATTGAGAGAAATCGAAACTTTAAATTGAACATCTCGTGGATTATCATTGGTGGTTTTTTCGACGGAGTAAGTTAGCTTCACACTTACTACATACACCTTGCCTTTTTATTGGATTGATTTTGGTGGATAGGTTACTTTAACTTCTTCGGGGAGAGTGAATGTTGTGAGATTATTACATCATTGGTGGAACTAGGGTAGCTTAGGAATAAGGTTAAATTTGTTGGTTGAATTTGTTGGTTAACTTATCCTTGCATGCTACTTTCCTCTTTTATCTTTTCTCATTTTTGTTTACTTGAGGACGATTAAAGGTTTAAGTGTGGAGGAATTTATCTGCAACTATATGCATGAGTTAACCAATGCATTTGACATGTTTGTTATTATGATTTTGTTGATTGATTTCTAATTTTAGTTAGGTTTACATTACAAAGGGTTTAGATGTCCGTTATTGGTTTTCTTATCTAAATCTTGAGTTTTGTAGACTTAATTGGATCTAATGGACACTATTTCCTCATGAGCACCTAGACCATATTTTGTGAGCTTATTAGTAGGTTACTCATGAGCACTTCGGCATATTTTTGTATAAGAACATTCGCAAGGATAGTAGTAGACAAAAGACTACGAGTTAAACCATGGTAGTAGATGGAATCAAGCTAGAAAAAGAAGAGATTCAAAGTTAAACACTTAGAGACCTGGCACGGCCGTGCCAAACAACACGGGTCATGCAAGAAAACTAGTTTGTGCCAGAAGCCCTCAGTACAATCCGTGCCAGCTAGCACGGCTGTGCCACAGACCCTCAGCATAGGCCGCTTGCTCCAACATAGCTCGTGCCAGCCCAAAGCTCCCTGCGGCTAAGTATGGGCACGAGCAGTGCCCTTTAACACGGATCATGTCATTTCAATCCTAACATCTGAAGACCAGCCCATGGAGTGTGAAAATGTACACGGTCGTGCCATTGTTTTGTTTAGAAATTAACTCCCAGCCCATGGACCGCAAGGATCAACACAGACCACGTCATTCAGAATAGAAAATCATGCACCCGGCTAACAGCCCGTGAAGAACAACACTGCATGTGCCCTTGAACTGATCAAGATTAACTTCTGGTTGGCGGCCCGTGCCAGTCAACACATCACACAATCGGGTCGTGCCAGACCCAGCCAGCACGAGTCGTGCCTTTTAACATGGGTCATGCCAGACACAGCCAGCATGGGTGGTGCCCTTTTACACGGGTCATGCCAACGGCTGCTAGGGTTTTGGCCTCATTTTGGGCCTTTTCAAGGTCCAATTCCTTACTATTATATATAGAAGCCTATGTCTACTAGGGTTAAGAGAGCTTTAGTTTTTTTCGAATTCTAAGAGTTGGGTTGAGAGAGAAGGAGAAACTTGGGTTCAATGCTTAGGGAGTAGTTAATTTTCTTGGGGTTTCGATGAGACGTCAAATGCATATTTTTAGAAGCATTTAACATCTCTTTTGTTATCCTTTTATTGGAAGATTACTAAATTTATGTGGGTTTACATCATAAGGGGTTTGGATAACCGTTTTTTGTTTCGTATTTAAATCCTTCATTTTTAAACCTATTTTGAGTCTAATGGATTTTTGGTCCTTACGAGCATCTAGATTCTATTTTGTAAGCTTAATTCATAGATTTCTCATAAGCACTTCAGAGTATTTTAGTGAAGGTCATTCGAAATCATGGTAGAACATTGAAGGCCACGAGTCAAAATGTGGTAGAAGATAGAAGGGTCGAAGAAGGAAGACAAAAAGGCAGATTAATTGTGATCCAGAAGTTTGAACCAAGTTCCAGGAATGATCCAAGAAGAACCAGCCCCCAAGGGTGGTAACATTGGATTCATCTTTTCGAGCGCTATAAAATCGAGTACAAGAACTCCCAAAACGGATCAACGGTTCATCCGTAGGAAGAAAAACAAGAAGCCAGGAACTGTAGCTCACTCGGGCGGATGAGTGAGCCAAGATTAGAACATGGGACTGAAGTCATTTCCTCCCGGGTGAGCCCATTTCCGCCCAGGCGGGATCCTGCTGCACTTTTTCTTTTTGTCTTTCTTTTCCTCTCTCTTGTACTATAAAATCCACTTCCGATCGTCACTTCCTTGGCCGAATTTCCTCTCTTGAAAACCCTAGTTTTTTATTTCTCTTCCTCTTTTTTTATCTTTGTTTATGTATGAATTTATCCATGGATATTATTATTATTTTTATTAACTAAACTTAGTCTTGGGAGCAATTAATTAAGGCTTCCAAGTCCATGCTTTGAGGACTATATGTAAGTTATTTAATACTATGCTATTGTGCATTTATTATTCTTTAATGTTAGTTGTTGAAAGCATTAATGGTGTTAGAAGTTTGATTATATGAATTGCTTGTATGATTACTTGTTAGGGTTGGGAGAAATTATCTAACTCTCCTCTCTTTTAATATGGAATCCAAGAGCATGAATTAGAGATTCTAATATGATTGATTATTTGATGAATGCTATATGAATGTGATAATTTTGAACTCTTTGTCATGTTTGTTTTGTGTAGCAAATAGGAGAATTCTAGTAACGTTGAACGTCATTGACTAATCTTGTGTAAATGCAGGAATTGGTTCAATGCTTAGATATGGTGAAGTGTTTATAATTGTTACCAAGCTTGTTAATTCTTCTTTCTTAATTCCATTAATGGCATACTTTTAGGCGTGGAACGACTAAAATGGGTCATTAGTGAGGTTTAGTGAGAGATGTCGAATTCACTCTTGTAAACTACTATCAAATAAGGGTAGAAGATTTATCTTCACAACAAGTAGTTAAAGTAGT
>JAULKM010171204.1:0-15681 GCA_032355605.1 Rubia tinctorum | reverse complement strand
TATATGAAATTTTAAATAACAAAAAAATGACAAAATACATAACTATAAATTACAAAAAAAGTGACAAAATATGTTAATTTAGGATGCAAAAAAGCGACCCAATATTCAATTGTAAATCACAAAAAAGTGACCCAAAAGAATATAATAGGACGCATAGAAACAACCCTATACCTTATCTATATGGTCGCTTAATATAGCGACCCACAATCTATAGGGACTCGCGATAACGGGTCGTTTATGGGACACTTTTTTAAGCGTCCTATCAATGCAAGCGTCCCAATAGAGACCTATTGTGATACATTTTAGCATCCCAATAGCCCTTTTATGTTGTAGTGAAAAATTAATATTTAGATAATAGATGTTAAGATGAATCTAACAATAACTCAAATGATATATTTATTATAAATATATTAGCTCATATTTAGAGTCAACGTTTTTTAAATTTGATTTTGAAAAAGTAAATATGTCAATAATGGTGGGAGAAATAGATTAGTTTCTATATTTTCAAATGTCTAATAGTTTTTTTAAAAGCATAAATGGCTATAGTTGGTAGATTGAGAATGTGATGAATATTCTTCTTCCCGTATTTTTTGAAACCATTCCCAGAACCATGTTTGGATTTTTAAAAGAATATTTTGAAGTCTCTATGTATGACCTCTCTTTTCATAGTTGTCCTGTTGTTGGTAGGTCATTTGTAAGTGCTCTTCATGTGGTCGTAAGTTTTATCATGGGTTTGGTAGTGATAATACGTGGGACTGACGGCACAATTATGAGAAAGGACAAAGAAATGAGCCTTTCTGTCTAGGTAGCGTCTATGGACACGAAGACAGACTCATCAGCAACCAAATCAAATATAACGAGGAGAAATGTGTGATAAGGTAAGATTCTTCTACCAGTTTATTATTCAGTTAGATACACTTATACATGGCAACAAGGGCTAATTTGAGCATCGGAGCAGGCACTGCCCTGACCCTGCCTGCATGACCTCTTTTTTCCTGTCCTGTAGGTTCAGGTGCACATTAGGTTGGTGTGGATCATCGCTAAACATACTATAAGATTTGGTATTAACATAGGCGCCGTCTGTGGGGATCACATCAACTTTCAGCATTCACGCATCTTGGAGAAGATGGAGGCACAGATACCGAAGAACCTGTACAATTAGGTGACAGTGGAATCTGAAACGCAAGAAGACGAACCCGCTCCGACGCCGACGGGGGAGAGACATCAAATCTGCACGGCGGAGGAGGTTGCGAACAACTTAGAGATCCTTCAAACGATAATGATGTCTCAGAAGGAAATGATGTGGAGGCTGAAAGAAATGGAGGACAGGCAGCCCCGGTGGAGAGGACACGACTTGCACCCAACAGAGCTCTTCTGAGAGCAAGAGGATGACTCTGAAGCACCCAGTAGAGGAGAGAGGGGATCAAAGACGATTCGGAGTAGGGCGAGCAAATAGAAAAGCATGGTCTTTTTGGGAAGAAAAGAATGATTCAGAGCCAGAGAAACTATGGTAGATCACGAACAAAGAGAAGGTTATGTACCACTCCAGAGGGGTAAGGAACAGGTTGGGCGAAAAGCACCGCCAAAAAAAGAGAGGAAGTCCTAAGCATGGAGGCTAGGGGCTCTCCGTTTATGAAGGATCCAAAGCTGAAGATACCGATGAACCTGGGGCAGTATAATGGCGAGGCTGACCCGGATGACCAGCTGCACACTTTTTGCACCAACATGGCCACTTTTACGATGACTCGTTACATGCAGAGGAAGAAGTTCCAGAAGAAAAGGTCAGAGTTGCTCATCATCAGGTAAAAGCCAGCGGAGACACCGTCGAAGTACTGAGAGAGGTTTAACGATGAAGAAAACCAGGTAGAGGAGAGAACCAACCAATTCCTTATTGACACGTTTATCAACGGTTTGGGGCATGAGTTGTTGTTGCGAGACTTCACCCTAGACCCGCCGATGATTATTGATGAACTGATGAACATAGCGGACCTGGCTGACAAAAGAAGGAAGCAAAAGGGGGACATAGTCAACCGCAACGAAGGGTCGACGGGGAGAGCTTGGAAGCAAAGTTGAGGAAAGTTGGGGCTGCTCGAGCAGGCACTCAACAGATGCCAAGCAGGTTCAACAGGCCGGAAAGGATTTTCGCTTCGTTGATCAAAACGCCCACGGAGATTTTTGCCCTGTGTGCAATAAAAGGCATCCTGGATGTACCTCCCAGGATGAAGAAAGAGCCAGGGAAGAGGAATAAGTCCCATTTTGGTGATTATCATGATGACCATGTCCATGATACGAATGACTGCATTTATCTGAAGCACAATATTGAGGATGCGGTGCAGAGCGGCGAGCTAGAGCATTTGGCAAAAAGCGGGGAGGATTATAACAAGGCCACGTACCAGGGAAAAAACAAGTATGGAGAATTTCGCAGGCAGCAAGATAGCCGGGGCAGGGCAAGGAGCCTCGACAGAGAACAGAAGTGAGATAAGGGAAAAGAGGTGGCCAGGGTTGATAAAGGTGATGAACGCCGCAAGAGGCAGAGAGAGGATAATCCCGGTGAAGTGGACAGAGCGGCTACTGTGACTGACATATTCGCCATCATAGGCGGAAGCGCAAGAGGAAAGACGAAATCTTAGCGAAAAACACGCTGCTGGTAGACACCGCAGCCAATGCAAGAGAAAAGGAAACTGGGAGCGATCGAAGCAATAACTTTTGACGATAGCGATCCGATACCGGAAAGGCCGGCTGGTGCAGATGCGGTGGTGATGACAGTCAGGGTGATGGATAAGAGGATTCACCGCGCATATGTGGACGGTGGAAGCACTGTCAAAGTTATGTATTGGCATTGTTTCGAGCAGCTGGTTGAGAACACAAGGAGGAAGTTAGAACAGACAAGTACCCCGTTAGTGGACTTTGCAGACAGAACAGTTTGGCCGAAAAGCAATATACTCCTCCTGGTGACGGTGGGAAAAGGTGAAAGGAGTAAACCGTGGACAAGGAGTTTATATTTGGGAAGGCAAACAATCCCTACAACGTGATACTAGGCAGACCAATGCTAGAATTGCTTAAGGGCATAGTGTCGACCCTGCACCTATTGTTGAAATTCCCGACTAAGGGAAGGATATCCACGGTAAAAAAGAGAGAGAACTAGAGAGAGACATAAGATCGCATTCCACAAGAGGAAACAAGAAGATGGAGGCGGTAGCCAGGGGGTATAGGTCAACAAAGTAAGGCGTGTCAGGTTAATCACGGATGGAAATGACCTATTAAAACTTGGCGCAAAAGTGGAAACAATGAGATTAAACGGAAGATGGTCGGTATAGGTAGGAACCAAATTCTACCTCAAGTGAAAAACGAGTTAATAACGGTCCTGGAGGAGAACAGGCGAGCCTTCACCTGGAAGACAGAAGATATGACAGGGGTGCCAAAAGATGTCGGCTGCCACGAGCTGAAAGTGGATACCTCTTACAAGCCAGTCAAGCAAAAATGGAGGATGCTGTATAGGGATCAACAATGAAGAAGTGAACAAGTAGGTGAGTAAGATAGTTGCAGCAGGGATCCTAAAAGAAATCCCCTACCCAACTTAGCTAGCTAACCCAGTGCTGGTGAAGAAGACCGACGACAACTGGAGGATGTGTGTAGATTATACGCACCAGAACAAGGCCTGCCCCAAGGATTGCTACCCGTTGTCGGTCATTAACCAGAAGGTAGAAGCCATTACTAACTATCCAATTAAAAGTTTTGTCGACGCATACAAGGGGTATCACAAGATCTCCATGCTTGAGAGTGATGTAGAAAAAATCGCTTTCATTACGGAGAAAGGGGCTTTAGCTACCGGATGATGCTTTTCTCCTTGAGAAACGTTGGAGCAACATATCAAAAGATGGTGGATAAATTGGTTTAGAAACATATTGGAAGAAACCAGGAGGTGTACGTGGATGGAATGTTGGTAAAGAGCAGCCAATACGAGACTTTCATGGAAGATGTCAGGGAGATCTTGATGCAAATCAGGGAGACTGGTATGAAGCTGAACCCAGCCAAGTGTTAGTTTTATGTGGGAATAGGGAAGTTCCTATGTCACATGGTGTCGAATGAGGGTCTATACACAAACCCCAAAAAGATAAAGGCGGTCATAGAAATGAAATCCCAGAACACGGTGAAGGAGGTGCAGAGCCTGAATGGGAAACTGATAGCTATGGACCGTTTCATATCACGAGGGGCTGAAAGAGCGCTCCCATTCTTCAAAACGCTGAAGGTTTTGTAGATAAGAAAGGAATGGTAAAATGGGGGAGAATTGCATGAGAGGGCATTTGAGAAGCTGAAAACCTACCTGAAGGACCTTTCCACCCGGATTAGTCCAAGGAAGAAAGAAACCCTATATTTGTATGTGGCAGCAAGTGACAAGGTAGTTAGCGGGGCATTGGTTAAAGAAGAGAACAAAGTTCAGCGACCAGTATACTTTGTTAGTCGAGCCCTACAGGGTCCAGAGCGGAGATACTCGAATCAGGAGAAACTAGCATTAGCTCTGGTCCATGCTGCAAGAAGGTTAAGATAGCATTTCCAAGCGCACCCGGTGGTGGTTCTGACAAATTAGCCACTTAAGGCGATACTGACCAAACCAGAAAGCTAGCGGAGATTAATGAAGTAGGTGGTTGAGTAGGGAGAATATGCCATCGAATATGCCCCGAGAAAGGCGATAGAGGGGCAGGCAATGACAGATTTTCTAGCGGAGATGCCAATGGAGAAAAATATGAAAGAAACGGCGGTGGAAGACAAATCCCAACCTGCAGGATAAGATAAGAGAGCAGGTGCAGATGTGTGGAGGTTGTATGTAGACGGAGCCTCTGGAGTGGAGGGAGCAGGAGCGGGCCTGGTAATATCAGACCTGGAAGGGGTGGAGTCAACCTACGCCATACGCTTCAAATTCCTAGCCTCCAACGATGAATAAAAATATGAAGCGCTTATTGCAGGCATGGAGATAGCCAGGAAGCTGGGAGCAAAGAAGCTGCAGGCTTACTGAGACTCAATGCTGGTAGCTAACCAATATAGTGGGCAGTACGCCGCCAAAGAACTAGCAATGATGAAATACAAGGATAAGGTCAGAAGCTTGACAACTGAGTTTGAAGAGTTTAACATCACTAAGGTCCCAAGGTCGCAGAACACGAGAGCGGACGCGTTGAGCAAGATGGCCTCCTCAACTCATGCTCACTTAACCGAAACTGTACTGGTAGAAGAGCTGACATACAGGTCAACGGACGCAAGGCAGGTAGTGGCAATAGAGGAGCCAACATCCGACTGTATGACACCCATTCGCAATTAATTAGAATATGAGGAACTGCCGAAAGATGAGAAGGAGGAAGGACAATAAAAATAAAAGCTCTACAGTACGCTGTAAGAAGCGGGCTGTTGTACAAGAAAGGTTATACTGAACCATGGCTCAGATGCGCAGGACCCGAGCTGGCAGACACAATCCTCAGGGAGATTCTTGAGGGAAGTTGTGACAGTCATCAAGGAGGAAGGATGATGGCGCCGCGAGCAGTAAGGACAGGGTATTACTGGTCAACCATGAGAGCAGATTTGGAAAAAATGGCCAAGGAATGTCAAAGGTATCAAGAACATGCAAAAGTGGAGATGCTTCCTGCAGAGCGAATAACAATCATAAGATCACCCTAGACTTTCAAAAAATGGGAGATTGACATTGCAGGGCTGTTCCCGAAGGCAGTGGGAAGAAAGAGGTTTCTGTTGGTAGCAATAGACTACTTTACGAAATGGATGGAAACAGAGGCTGTAGCAAGCATAACAGGTAAAAGAATCACAACCTTTGCTTGAAGGAGTATAATGTACATATTTGGCATCCCACGAGTGATAGCGAGCGACGACGGAAAGCAATTCGCCCATGAGCCTTTCAGGTTGTGGTGTGAGGGCCTGAACATAAGATAACAGTTTACCCCCGTAGCTCACCCGCAGTCAAATAGACAGACGGAGGTAACAAACATGACAATAATTCAGTAGCTAAAAAGGAGGTTATGACAGGCCAAAGGAGAATCGGAAGAAGAATTAGTGAGTGTGCTTTGGACATACAGGACAACGCCAACGACTACCACAAGAGAATCGGCGTACATGCTTTGTTTCCGGACCGAGGCGATTATTTCTCCAGAAATATCAGTGCCCAGCAGGAGAGTAGTTGAACCAATGAGTCCGGAAGAGAATGAAAAAGCTGTCAAGGAAAACTTGGATTCCCGAGATGAGCTCAGGGAGAAAGTGGCACTGAAAGAAGCGGCGTACAAGTCTTGGATGGAACAATATTATAATAGCAGGGTGCTAATAAGATCCTTTAAAGTGGGAGACTTAGCACTAAGGAAGAATGAAACAAGTTGGGCCCAGGGTCAGAAGAAGCTGGACGTAGAATGGGAGGGCCCGTACAAGGTGGCTGAGGTGCTGGGGGAAAAGAGCATACAAAATGGAGACGATGGGCAGAAGGCCGATTTCCCGGACCTGGAATATTGCTAACCTGATAACGTACTACGCTTAAGTGATTGTAGATTTATGTATGCATAATACCTGCTGTTGGACTATTTGATAGGACAGGCAGGCGAGGCGGGGTTCCTGAAAGGATCAAACCTCTTGAAAGCCTATGAAAGAGTATGATCCTGAGGAAATCCCAACATGTGCCCCCATTCCCTTTTGTACACCGCTAGTTTATTCAGAAGTGACAAGTGCAAAGAAATCAACCTTCGGCCACAACCAGTGCCGAAGAAAAATGAAGCCTGATCCAGGCTAAAGTTGCCGCGCTGGCCCCATTATCCAGCGCAAGTGTAGGCCAGATCCCAAAAGGACAAAATAAATGAACCTCTAACCATAACCAATGCCGGAGAAAAATGAAGCCTGATCCAAGATAAATTTTCTGCGCTGGCCCCAACAGCCAGTACAAGTGCAGGTCGGATCTCAAAAGGGCAAAAGAAATCAACCTCCGGCTACAACCAGTGCCAGAGAAAAATGAAGCCTGATCCATGCTAAATTTTTTGCGCCAGCCCCAACAGCCAGCGCAAGTGCAGGCCGGATCACAAAAGGGCAAAAAAATGAACCTCTGGCCACAACCAGTGCAAGAGAAAAATGAAGTCTGATTCAGGCTAAAGTTGCAACACTGGCCCCAACCGCCAGCACAAGCGCATGCCAGATCTCAAAAGGGCAAAAGAAATGAACCTTCGGCAACAACCAGTGCTAGAGAAAAATGAAGCCTGATCCAGGCTAAAGTTGTTGCGCTGGCCCCAACAACCAGCGAAAGTGCAGGGCGGATCTCGAAAAGGAAAATAAATGAACTTCCTGCCACAACTAGTGCCGGAAAAAAATGAACCCTGATCTAGGCTAAAGTTTCCACGCTGACCCCAATAGCCAGCACAAGTATAGGCCGGATCTCGAAAAGGAAAAGAAAATGAACATCCGGCCACATCCAGTTCAGGACAAAAATAAAGCCGGATCTAGGTTGAAGTGCAGCGCTGGCCCTAACAGCCAGCACAATTGCAAGCCGGATCTTGACAAGGCAAAGGGACACAAGTCTCTGACCACAATCAGTTCTGGAGATAAGACAACCAAAGCCAGGCTGAAGCTGTAGCGCTGGCCCCAACAGCCAGCGCGATTGCATGACGAAACTTAAAAGGGGAAAGGAAATGGACCTCCAGCCACGACGGGCGCCGGAGGTAAAAGAACCCAATATAGGTTAAAGTAGTAGTGTTGGCCCTAATATCTAGCACAAATGCAGGTCGAATTTTAAAGGGATAGAAGAAAATTCAAGACAAAAATAGCGAATGAAGTAATTAACATTAAATGATGAAGAAAAGAAAAAACGATCATCCCAAGATTACAGAAAAGAAATATTGTTCATCTCTCGATAGGGGAATAAACAAATAACAAGAAAAAAGAAGAGATTCTTCAAGGCTCCTTCGCAGCCTCCTTAGTGGCCATGGCATCCTCGGCTCTGTCAACCATCTCGGTGCTACCAGCAGCTTGAGTGGCCTCTCAGATAGGAACTCTCACATTCTCGACATGTTGATGAGTCTCACTCCCAGAATGTGCATCAGCTTCAGGGAGGTGCCGTCAGGAGCCTAACTGTCAAATTCTGCCAATGACATTCCTATATGCAACTGAGAGAAGTACTCAATGAAGCTGTATTCCCGGGAAGGAATAAAAGCATCGCCGAGGCCAACCCACAATTGATTATCATCTTCAATCCGGAAGTAGAGATCGATGACCCCCATCAATGCGTCGATTAGCAGCTCAGAGGCCTTATTACTCCGCACCACGCTGGAGTAAAGGCTCAGGAAGCCACGAGTGAAGGCCCAGTCCTGGAAAGCTTTCAGCTTAGCAACTCTGGCTTCAGCACAGGTCAGAGAGCTCTGCAGAGAGCCAGTAACTCCTTTCTCTATTTCCAAGTCCTGCTCCGGCTCAGTGGCACGACGAGCTTGAGCTTGCAGGGAGGCCAGACCAAGCCTCAACTTTCCCACCTCCGCACATAAGCTGTCATTCTCCTCTTGTATGGCCCCGGCAGAACAGAGATGCTGGGAAAAGAAAAAGAAGCAAGCAAGAAGAGAATGAAGTAAAAGAAAGAGAAAAGTGAATAAATAAAGAAAACGCATCTCCAGGACGGCTGCAGATGACCAGTCACAAAGAGAATTAGTGCTGAAAACATCCAGAGAGCACTCGTGCAACCAAGCATTGAAGTGAGGAATGTGCAAGACCTGAGAGACCAGCTACGTCCGAGCAGAGGCGCTGCGCAAAGGACCTGGTGCAGGTCCCGGGGAAGAATAACCGTGCGTAAAAGGAGGCGAGAAGGGAATCGCTGAGACTGGACGAGTCGCTAAAGAAAACTCCTACTGACTGGGGAGCTGGTGTCTCAGGAACCTCCTCAGAAATCACGGCACAGAGAGGTAGACTGGGACCCGTTTCACTCTTTTCAGCTCTCCTTTGTAGCCGGTGACAAGCCCTCTTCACGACAAGTTCATCCTTGTTCACCTCAATATCTGAGATGTCGATCACTTCAACTTTCTGGTCAACGACCCTAGCTGCATCCTCAGTTTGGGAGGCTGGGCGAGGAAGCCTGGGCAGGTCACCAAGGAAAGCAGCTACAGACATCTCTGCAAAAGAAAGAATGCAAATAGGTTAGAAACATGTAAAGGCAAGCAGAGTCAGCATCCCAGTTATAGAGTGAAAAAGACACAATGAGCCTATACCACTCAGATTAGTGCGACCCTCGCCAGGAGAAATGCTGCCAGGAAAATATGGTAGGCCGACATCATGAAAGGTACAGTATTGTAGGATGTGGTCACACCTAACACTCACGACCTCAAGACGATAGATGAAGGGTTACAGGATAGACGTCTCAATAGCGGTAGGAAGAGACCCCCGTCCTTTTTTTGGGCCGGAGGAGTAAACAACCTTCTCACCCTCGTCTAGACCCAGGACAAGGTACTCGTCCACAAAAATGAAGCGCCGCTTCCACTCAACACGAGTGGGGAGATCGGTCAGCAGTTTGACCCCATCCAGCTGGAAATTCAGAAAAGTCCAGTTCGGGGGCATCAAAGCGGAATAAAAAAACACGAAACAAGGTAACAAAGGGTTCGATACGGAGGATACGACATAAGACCTTGAAACCTAGGATGACGCGAATGGAATTTAGTGGAAGATAAGTCAAACCTAATTCATAGAAGACCAAAATAGCCTGAAAGAAAGCAAAAAGAGGGAATCAGAGGCAACAATGCTCGAGAGTCTCGAGATTGACGACAACCATGCATGCAGACACATCTAATATTGTTTGGCCGACACCGGGAAGAAGAATGTGATCACGAATGTCGTTAAAAATAACCTGTTGGACTTAGAAGGCAGCCTCAATGATACTGAGAGCCGCCCAAAATTCAGGGTTGTTGGTGTCACAGTACAAGTCTGCCTTAGAGGGGCCGACAGTGGAAACAATGATAGAAAAATAAAATGAGAGAGAGAAGGAAGATAGGAAAAGCAGAGGGGCACCTGGAAAAAGGTGAAATGCCACCGGGGGACCGAAGTTTTAACGAAAATGTACTAACAAAAGTGAAAGGAGGAACCGGAAAAAATAAAATGGCGAAGGGTACGAATGGGCAGAAAACAAAAAGGGAAGATAAAGCAGCCAGGAGCAGTTAATTTCTCGCGGGACAGGGCAAAAATTACCCAGCCATCATGCAAAAAACTGTCAGAAAGAGACACGTGACAGGCATCCGGACAGGTAGCGTTATCGTCGAACAACGCAATAATGAAAAAGGGATCGTGTGTTAGTGGGCAATTTCGAAAATAAAAAAGGACCGCCAAAATACACAAAGAAGACCGGAAGCAGACCCAAGGACGCTACCTGAGCCCTGAACAGCTCAAACACAAAAGGCTAGAAAAATCCAGGCTCCGACTCAGCCAATGAGCTCTGGTCGACTCACTCAGTCAGACCACAGGCTGGGAGCCTTGATAATATGTGGACTTGACAGCCCAATTATGAGAAAGTACAAAGAAATAAATCTTTTTGTCCAGGTAGCGTCCCGGGCATGGAGGCAGACAGGAAGGTGTGATCCAGAGTAAGATTTTTCTACCAATTCACTATTCACTTAGATACTCTTTTACATGGCAACAATGGCTAACCGGAGCGTCAGGGTAGGCACGAACCTGGGCCTACCTGCCTGACCTCTTTCTGCCTGTCTTGTAGGTTCAGGTTCATATTAGGTTGGGGTGGATATGGGTGGGCGTTGGTTCAGTTTAATCAATTTTCAGTTTACACGGTTCGGGTTATTCGGGTTTGCCCCTAAAAAGTCCAAAACCAAATCCGACTCGAATAACCCGAATTATCCGAACCGAATTCGGAATTTGGTTTTGGTTTCAAACCGAATTCAACCCGAATAAACTGAATTGGCTGTAATTTTTTTAAAATAATTTCTAAAATCGAATAATTTAATTTAAAATTAAATAAAAATATGTAATCTAATTTCTTCATCATCAAAATCAAGTTTTCAAAATTAAAATCCAACAAGTATAATACAAATTCAACCATAACAATTTTAGCATTACATGTAAGATTAAAGAAAAATAGTTCGTCTTAATATTCATCTTCAATCCTTCACATTCTTCAAGCTTTCAAACACGCCACATTCACATTCACATTCAAGCACTCCACAAATTACTTAGGGTAACTTATGTTATTTACTTATTACCCAAAACTTACTTAGGCGTTGGAGTTTGGGATATTTTTTAAATATAAAGATTGGTCCTCCAACTTAAATTTATTTATAAATATCATTTTTTGTTTTTAAATTTAATTATTATATATATATATATTTATTTAATTAATTAATTATAATTCGGTATTCAGTTCGGGTTTCGGTTTGAGTTTTAATATCCAAAACCGATCTGAAAACTATATTCAGAATTTGGTTTATTCAATTCGGATATCCGAAAACTGTATATTAAATTCGGTTCGGGTTATTCGAATTTTAATAACTCGGTTTCTAGTTCAGTTTTTGGTTTTTTTTGCCACCCCTAAGTGTGGATCATCGCTAAACACACTACAAGATTTGGTATTAACAGGTAGCTTCCAGAACTTGGTTCATTGAGGATTTACTGAGGTATTTAGGGAAGGTTCTAGAGTATATTTTGATTTGTAGTAGCTATATACTCCTCCGTTCCAAGATTATTGACCTATTTATTTTTTCAAAATCAAACTTGGTAAGATTTGAGGCTAATTATAAATTAATATAAAATCATGCGAGATATTGTTACATTCATCTTAACATCTATATTCTGAATATTAATTTTTTATACAAAAATGTTATATGTAGTTAGAGATATTAATGGTCAAACATGATCATTCCAATAATTATGAAATGAGTGGGGCATATGTTAATAGTGTGCAAGAGTTTTGTGTTTCGTGTCCAGTTATAACCTTGTATTATTTGAGCTATGGAAACATCCCATATTATCTTGTCTGATATTTTAGGTTTGATGTGTATTGATATGATGTTTTTTTAAATTTTTTTTTGGATACATCAAGTTTTCTCTGGTTATCAAGAAAGATGGCGCCTACAAAATGAAGTTTGAACTCAATTTTTTTTGTGATTTATTTTAATATCGTAGCACCAAATACCAATCTATAAATTTAAAAACAAATTAAACACAGGGTACTACTATATATCATACATTTTACCATTCTAAATTACAATTCCAAATTTTAGAGTAACAATGAGCTTGAAAATGATAAATTTGAAAAATAATCAGGATTTAGGCCAAACATTAAGATTTGACTTGAATAGACCGTGTTTTACATTAAGCTTTCCCCGAATGAAGATTAGCTTAAATTTTATAATACTAATTGAAGAATAATGTTATAATTTTTTTAAAACTAAATAACTTTTTCTTTCAACCTTATATTTTGTTGAACTGAATTGAATAAAACAAAATACATTGAAAACATTGGTGACAATAGGACTAGATTAGGCTTAAATTCACTAAATTTAGTTTTTGCTGAAATGAAATACAGATAAAATGAAAAGAAGATGACCTAAATTAATTATTTTATGAACAATTAAGCTTTGTTAAGAGTTTAATTAAGTCTATAACAAATCATTTACCTTTTATTTTGTCATATTGAATACGGGCATCATTTACAATTTCACTCATCAACCGCATCGGTTAATTATAAATTTTAAGTTGAAATAGTATACTCTATTTATCCCAGCCTAATTTGAAGGAAGGAAAAATTTGAGGGTAAATTTTCTATAGTAAAAGTTGTTTGTTAATACCAAAATTTGTACTTCCCCATCTCACTTTAAAGTTTCGAATTACTTTTTGCACAAATTTTAAGACAAGTCTATGTGACATATCTTTAATGGGTGATGAAAGTGGACCTACATAAATCAAATGAAAGGAAGAGTTATGACACATATTTATGACTAAATGTAGAAAGTTTAGAATTAGGAAGTTTATAGTGGGACGTACCAAAATTGAAAGTAGGAAGTTTATTGTGGGACGGAGGGAGTAGTATGTTTGGCAATGATTCACACCAACTCAATATGCACATGAACCTACAAGACATGCAGAAAGAGGTCAGGTAGGCAGGCCCAGAGCCGTGCCTACTCCAACGCTCCGGTTAGCCATTGATGCTATGTAGGAGCGTATCTAAGTGAATAGTGAACTGGTAGGAAAATCTTACCTTGTTTCACACCCTTTTCCTCGTTATATGTGGTTTGGTGGCTGATGAGACTGGAGCTGTTCCATCAGCGCCTGTCAAACTTCTTCCTATTTGCATTCCACGCCCAGGTAGCGTCCCTGGGCTGGCAGACGTTTTCCTTTATCTTTTCTCCTTATTGGGCGTTAGACCCATACGTTATTAAGTCCCCCAGCCAATGGCCTGACTGGGTAGGTTGACCAGAGGCCAGTGGCTGAGACAGAGCCTGAATTTTCCTCGCAATTAATGCCGAGCTGCCCACGGAGTAGGTAGTATCCCTAAGAGCTGCTTCCTGTTTTCTATGGGTATATTTGGCAGTTTTTTTTGGCTTATGAAACCACTCACTAACACACGATCTCCTTTCCACTAATACGCCCTTGGCGGTTACGCTACATGTCCGGATGTCCACCACATGTCTCTTTCTGACGGTTTTCTGCACGCTGGTTGCGTAATTTTTGCTTTCTCCCTATGCGGTTATCATTACTTTTTTGTCGTCCTGTCCTTAAAGAAAATCAACTGCCCCTGTTTGCTTTATCTTCTTTCCCCTTTTCTGCTTATTCGTATTCTTCACCATTTTCCTTTCGCCGCTTTCCCTCTCTGTACTCCCGTTTGTGTATTTTTGCTCAGATTTTCGGTTCTCCGGTGACTTTTAACCTTTTTCCAGGTACCCTTTCTACTTTTTCCTATCTTCCTTTGTTCAATTATTTTATTTTGTTATCATGGTTTCCACCATCGGTCCTCCCAAGGAAGACTCATATTGCGACACGACCAATCTTGAATTCCGGGTGGCTCTCCATGTCATTGAGACAGCCTTCAACATTCAAAATACCATTTAAAACCATATCTGTGACCATATTCTGTTTCCCGGAGTCAGCCAGACGGTACTAGATGTGCCCGAGGGCATGGTTGTTGTCTATCTCGAGACTCTCAAGAAGTGTTGCCTCCGGTTCCCTCTTTCTCCTTTATTTCAGGCTGTTTTGACCTTCTACAAACTACGGTTAGCTGATCTTCCCCCAAATTTTGTTTGGGTCATCTTAGCCTTTGAGGTCTTATGCCGCCTCCTTCACATCCAACCCTCCATCACCTTGTTTTTTGTTTTCTGTCACTCCGCCAGAATGCCCCTGGACTGGACTTTTTTTGAAGTTCTAGCAGGATGGGGTCAAGCTGTTAACCGATCTCTTCACCCTTGTTGAGTGGAAGCGAAGGTTCATTTTTGTGGACGAGGACCTTGTCCTGGGCCCTGGTGAGGGTGAGGGAGCTACATATCCTTCCGGCCCATAAATGGGCGGGGATCTCGTCCTACCGCTGTTGAAACTTCTATCCCGCAACCATTCATCTCCCGTCCTGAGATCGTGAGTGTCAGGTGGGGTGGGACCACCTCCTGTGTGATTCCACCCTTCGTGCCATCGGCCTACCGTATTTTCCTGGCGGCATTTCTCATGCTTCTTTTTTTTGTCATTTGTCTGTTCTCCTGTTGAGGGGTGAAACAATGTTTGTTGCTTTGTTTTGTTTTTGTTAACTTTGAATGCTTATTTTCTTTTTTTATTCGGCCTGCAGTTGTGCTAGTCGTTAGGACAAACTTTGGCGTAAACTTCGTTAATTTATTTTTTTCTCCGACACTCTTCATGACCGGTGTTACCATTATGTTTTTCTTTGAAACTCATCCTATATTCGTGATGGCTGTGGGGGCCAACGTCTCGAATTTAACCTGGACTCAGGCTAGACTCTTTTGAGACTGGAAATTCATTTTTCCTTTGCACTTTTGAGATCCTGCCCGCACTTGCGTTAACTATTGGGGCCATCGCGACAACTTTAGCCTGGATCAGGCTCATCTTTCTCCGGCGCTAGATGTAGCAGGAGATTCATTTTCCTTTGCCCTTTTGAGATCCGGACTTCACTTGCACTGGCTGTTGGGGCCAACATGACAACTTTAGCCTGGATTGGGCTCATCTTTCACAGGCACTGGCTGTAGCCAGAGATTCATTTTCCTTTGCATTTTTGAGATCCGCTCTGCACTTGCGCTTGTTGTTGGGGCCTGCGCGACAACTTTAGCCTGGATCGGGTTCATCTTTCTCCGACCCTGGCTGTAGCTGGAGATTCATTTTCCTTTGCCCTTTTGAGATCTGTCCTGCACTTGAGCTGGCTGTTGGGGCCAGCGTGATAACTTTAGCCTGGATCAGGCTGATCTTTCTCCGGCACTAGCTGTAGCCGGAAATTCATTTTCTTTTGCCCTTTTGAGATCCGGCCTGCACTTGCGCTGCCTGTTGGGGCCAGCGCCGCAACTTTACACTGGATCGGGCTCATCTTTCTCCGACGGAGGCTGTAGCTGGAGATTCATTTTCCTTTGCCCTTTTGATATTGATGAGACGTCAAATGCATGTGTTTTCCAAAGCATTTAACATCTCTTTTGTTATGTTTTTGTTGAAAGATTGCTAGATTTAGGTAGGTTTACATCATAA